>LOJH01023822.1:4369-15190 GCA_001685095.1 Ellobius talpinus | reverse complement strand
GTGTGTGTGTGTGTGTGTGTGTGTGTGTGTGTGTGTGTGTGTGTGTATCCTGGACATGCCCACTTCTTCACACTGCTTTAAATACAAATCTTTATAGATTGAACTTTTCTTGCTCAATTACTCATTAACAAAAGTCAAAGTGTAATAAGCACTGACTAGTTAGTGCATTATGTGTTCAAGTGCAAATTGTTTTGTATTTAAAATAATCTGTGACTTTTTTAAGATTTATTTATTTATTTTGTATACAGTGTTCTGTTTGCATGTATGCCTGCAGGCCAGAAGAGGGCACCAGATCTCATTACTGATGGTTCTGAACCACCATGTGATTGCTGAGAATTGAACTCAGGACCTCTGGAAGAAAAATCAGTGCTCTTAACCTCTGAGACATCTCTCCAGCCCCTCTATGTGACTTTTCAATCACCACTCAGACATATGAGAAGCTGAAAAAAAAGATTAAGAAACCAGTTAGATACCCATTATGGTAGCTTGTATTTGGCCATATATCTTTGCTTAAGAGAAAGGCAGTTTTATTCTCATTGAAAATTAAATTCCTTAGTTTAGTTTTGATTTTAAGAAAACCACATGTAGTTTACAAAGAAAAAGTCGTTGATCTTAGGTTTATTGTGAATGCATCTGTGTGAACAACACCAAAAACGTGAAATAACACTTCTACAATTCTATCCTACAGCTTCCTTTCCTGAGGATACCATGTCTCCTAAAGGATGACAATGAGTTTAGCTGTGATCAATACTAATTTTTACTGCATATGAAGTTAATTTGAACTTGACCTTTTAGGGATGGATTTCTTCCACACAGCCCTATAGTTTATCCCACAGCCACATGTTAATTTCAATGACTTGGACGTCCTCCACAGTGCTGATATATTATGACTTTATTCAGTCTCTATTCCACAGACACCCGAGAATTATTTTGTGGCAAAGAATAATTTTGGCAGCGGCATCCCTGAACATATCCTATAAGCCCATTAAAACATTTTGCATTTGGATGCTATATCATGGAAGATAAAGTCTGCTTCCATTTTCTTCCTATTTACTAAGAGTTAAATCTGTCACTTTCTCTTACTCTTTTACTCTCAAATCTTGGCTTCTGGTAAAGCACACAGGGTCTCTTTCAGTGCAGTAAGTGGCAGGTTGAAACCATGTAAGCATCCAGAGCCACTCCAAACCACTATCAAATCCCTATGTTAGTCACTGCCATTCACAACTTCCTGTCTTCTCAACACAGGTACAATCTAGAATAAATCATGTCCTCTGTTGTTCAGAAGTCTATAGCGTGTAATAAATAAAATTCTTTATGTGTTCTTTTGATGTGGGTATGTGTGTACATTATATGTATGTACATTATATGTATTTCTATTGTATGGATGTGTGGATGTGGTAATACCAGTCCTGACATGTTGGTAAAAGGTTTTTGCTGTCTATTTATGAAATTTCCCATCTTGTGTCTGTGCAGTGACAGTACTTTTATATCAAGCAATTTGCAGTCTATTAGAATTGAATAGATGGTAGAAGAAACATTCTAAAGAGGCTGCAGAGATCTATACTCTAGCTATAACTTCCTTTACAAGAACTTTAAGTCTTCAAGTTATGTATATGCTCATGGATTTATCTGCCTGCTAAAAAGTTTAATTTAAAATAATTTTATGTACAGTAGATATTGTAGATAGAAATCATGTGTGTGTGTACATATAACAAATATTTTCTAATCCAATACTTTCTTTCTTTGCTTTTTTGTTTTGGTTTTTTGATTTTTTTGTTCATTTGTTTGTTTGGTTTGGTTTTTTTGTTTTTGTTTTTTGTTTTGTTTTGTTTTGTTTTGTTTTTTCGAGACAGGGTTTCTCTGTAGTTTTGGAGACTGTCCTGGAAATAGCTCTAGTAGACCAGGCTGGCCTCAGACTCACAGAGATATGCTTGCCTTTGCCTCCCAAGTGCTGGGATTAAAGGCATACACCACCACCATCAGGCTTCTAATACTTTCTTTAATTGTATGGAAAATTTTGAATTTTATTTAACTTTTAATTTTTATTAAACCAATGTACTATGGTTTGGAACATAAATATCTTCTGAAATTCCAAATATTAAAGGTTTGATCTCTAATCTGTGGTGCTACTGGTTGACTGTGGAGCCTTCAGGTGGAGGCTCCTATTGGATGGAAGTCGGGTCGTTTTAGGTGTGCCTCTAAATGGGATAGCAAGGACCTATTTTCCTCTTTCAATATTTTACTCTATTTTGGATTGGATACATAATATTTGATATGTAAAATTTAGCCACGTATAATTTTATATGTGAGAGTTTTTTTAATGGCTTGCATTTTTATAGTCTATTACAGGGTAGCACAATGGTGGGATACAGTGTAGCCATGGTGTTGATCACTGTGGACACTGAAGGGATTCCAAGTATGTTGTTTATATTGACAGTAGGATTGTTACCTTTGTTGATGAACTCAGTATAGAAATTTGAAAAGAGGATAACCAGGGATATCTTCATTATTTACAGATGAAGAAACTGGGAAAGAGGTAGCTGCTACTTTCTAGAGGTTTCCATGGAATAAACAAGCTAAAGAATGCTTACATTGTTTAACAAATCCGTATGTGTGATTTTAGGTAGAAAAATAATGTCAATAATTTAACCCAAGAGTTCTTAGAGAATGGTTACTCACATTAAAATGGAAAGATACTCTCAAACATTCAAAGGAAAAAATTAATATAAGTCATTGAGTCCTTGTACCAGAAGTTAAGGATTATGGGCTCTTAATGAAAGCTTGAGAATCACTTTTAATAGGAATGATCAAGATCTAATAAATTTGAGGAACTTTATCAGTATCCATATCTGTGACACAAAGTCTTACTGGAAGTAGACAGATATAATGTAAGAAATGATACATTGCAGGGTATCATTATTGCTAAAGTCAGAGTTTTCATTACCAAACTTGTTTTATTCATAGTAATTTTAAACAATATTTTCTAATATGTTCTCATTTATAATAAAATGTGATAACTCTAAAATATGAAAAATAATGGAAAATACACTAAATTTGAGATACTGTATACAGACACACCTGTGAATTTCAGAATTACAGTTTTGGTAGACCTTGTGAAAGGCACAGGTCAAAGGGTAATTTGTACATTGCTTTATTTTACTATTACAGAAACCAAAACCAGGAAAGGACATTAAGATTTTGAGACAACTTTCCTTCCTCTAATTCCATGTAAAGAGAGCAACTAGCATTCAAATGTTGTTTTATTGCCATGATGTACTTCAGAGCTCATTTTTTTCCTTACATCTCAGAGTCAATTACACATTTGATTTCAATTGTTACCTCTGGATAAATGGAAGTCCTGGCAGGACAAAGTAGCACACCCTACACAATTTATATTGCATTCTGCATTTCTGCTACGACTGCCCCACACTTTGCAAACACCTATTTCCAGATGCTTGCTTTTGCAGACCAGACAGGAACCTTAAGTTCAAACAATAGTCTTTCTATCCAAGGTATGTTCCTCTTTTCAGGGTGAGAACCATTTCTTTCTGAAATTCCAGGACAAATTTATAATAGAACATATGAAATAATAAAAATATGTATTCTTCTACTCTTTTCTTTCAGATGGGTCTTTATCAAACCCTCCCCTCAAGCTTCAGGGATCTTATGGAAGAGGAGGCAGAAGGATTGTAAGAACCAGAAGTTGTGGGTCAATCCAAAACACTACAATCCTAACTTCCTATTACCAATGTCTCTCATTCCCACTCATGACTTTCAATGTGTGCATGTTTATATCTTTAGTGTTGGCCCTAAGTGCTACAGTGTCCATGCTTTGCTTTTCGACAATTTTAAAGTTTAAAAAACTAGAAGCATGTGCTGTGTTAGGAGGTTGTTCTTACTGGTGCTGTAGGAAAATCCCTTCCCAGAAAAGGCCCTCTAGTGGAATGATCCTATCATTACAGGGAAACAGCTGTGAACCTTACAACATGTACTGTTTTTGAAACAAGGGAAATGATGTTTATTGTGTGAGTTAGAAACAGCAAAAGTGAACCAGTATGTGTGTTTTATTAAGTGTCAACATTGTGAGAAGCTTGAAAATACCCTAATTTGAGAAGGCTGGCAGACAGATGTTACCGTGTCAATTTAAGAGATCCAGAAACTAGAGTTCTGCAGTGGAGGACTGTGAGCCATTCATGGGTTCTGAAGGAGGGGAGCCATTTTGTTCAGTGGTGTAGCTTCTCCATGCTCAAATAGGTAATGACTTTCTTACATTTAGGAAGACAATAATTAAGCTCAGAAAGAGAAAGAACTAACGAAAGAAAAGAATGAAGAAGGAAGGGAAGAGAGAGAAGGAAGGAATGGAGGAAAGAAAAAAAGAGAAAGAGAGAAGGAAGGAATGAAGGAAAGAAAAAATGAGAAAGAGAGGGAAGGAAGGAAAGAAAGAAAGAAGGAAGAAAAGAGGGAAACTAAAATATAAGGGACTTTCTGGCAAGAAGATTTCTTTAGTAGAGAAAAGGAGTTGAAAGAGAGTATGAGGGTGAAAGTCACCAAAATTCCATATGGAATTATTAAGAAATGTTAAAAAAAGGGAAAGGGACTGGTCCACATAGCTTAGTGAATGTTTCCATAAAGATGAAGTTACACAGGTAATAAATGGTAATAGCAGGTCTCCTGTTGTGGAATATTAGTTTAACTATGTAAAGATGTGTTCTTGTTTGTTTTTACTCTTTTCTTTTTCTATTATTTTTGGAGGACCCTCCACCCAGCTACCAAATAAATACACACATGGGAGGCTTATTCTTCATTATAAATGCCTGGAATAGTTCAACTTGTTACTAGCCAGCTTTCCTTAACTTAAATTATCTTGACTACCTTTTGACCTCATGGCCTTTTCCTTTTCTTACTTTTTTTATATTTGACTTTCAATCTTACTCTGTGGCTGTCTGGGAGGCTAGGTGTGTTCTACAATATGCACAGTCTTGAAGAAAGAAAATGGGTATGGAAAGTCTTAGAAAGTAATAAATCATTTTAAAAATAATTCTTTAAAGAGACAGTAAAAATAACATAAAAGAAAAAAGCGACCTAAGATAAGAAATACCCAAGGAGTCTGGATCTTGTGTAGTATTAGGTTGATTTTGAACTTTTTGATTGCTGAAAAGCAAAGGACAGTTGATAAGAGACCTGGAATCAAAAGAGGGACTGTGGAAATAAACCAGTCTACATACTTTCTGGATGCCTTAACTTTAAAATTGTAATAAATAAATAAATAAACAAATAAATGGTTAAATGGAAATCAAAAATGCTTTGGAAAAGCACTTTTGCTTTTGTTTCCATAGGAAATAAGAGGCTATGAATTTATTCCAGGTTGATCTAGATCTGGTTTACCAAGGAAGAGCTCCTGGATCTTGACAGGTGATATCTATCAACAATGTTTACTGCTGGTCTTCCCAGGACGTGGTCATTATCTCAAGATTAATCAGGGACCTTAAAGTTGCTTCACTCACAGACAGTAGGAAGCGGTTTGGAGAAAATAATGTTCATGTTCCCCAGAGTTTTGGGGGGTATGGATGGTCTTTAGTTATTTGGTAGGTAATGGATGTTCATTATAATTCAGGGGAATATAGGAATATAAGATAAAAAAGACAACTATTAATCTCATATATTTCGCATTGGCATGAATTCTGGCATAAAAATTTAAATTCAAAACAAGTTTTTATACTTTATGTTTTTGCTCTTGTTTAAAAAACTTTTGTATATTGATACAAATTTAAGGTAATTTTTGTTACAACACACTGTATATATGTTTCTACTCTTGTTTAAAGGATTTTTGTATATTGATACAAATTTAAGGTTATTTTTGATACAACACATTGTATATATGTTTCTACTCTTGTATAAGGTATTGTGCTATGCAGATCACTTAAAAATATAAGGTAAAATTCTAGTTCTTGAAAGCTATTTTTATAAACTATTTAGGATTATCAAGAAACATGTTAGTAGTTAGTCATTGATAATGGTGAAATTTTTAGATATGTTAGGTATGTTTTCTTGATCATACAAAGATTTGTTTTAGATAGATAAATGGTCTTCAAATATTTCAAAAATTTATAGAATATGGCATTTAATATATTTTGTTAATTTAGGACTTTTCATGAAAATGAGACACTCTGCTCATGCCAGCAGCAACTTACTTCATAAAAAAGTAAGATTGGCCTCAAAGAAACTCAATAGGATCTGCTTTCATTGTTACAAGATTAGCCATTTGAGCAAGAAACTGCTTTTGCATTGACTACTTGACTATGTGCTATGCAGACTGGACATGCATGACTGACCCACAGGAACATGACTGCTGAACTTTGCTAAAATGATGTAGGACAATCTGTCAAAATTACTGCTTCACAGAAGGGTCTGCTTGACATTCTGCAGGACCCATAGGAATGTGAGTGATGAACTTTGCCAGTACAAGTTGGGACAGTCCTTCAATTTTCCTGCTTCACTGAAAAGGCTTTCAAATACTCTAGGCCTAAAGGCTGAAGATGGATGCCCCAACATTGCAGAAACTTTGAGTGACTGTCCAGGCAGTCAGATGTCTCTCTCATTTCTGGAGTCATGAAAGTTGCTTACAATGGACTTCCTGTTCATTTGGGTAAAATTAATTCTTTCTGGGGTCTTGGATAGAGTTGAAGAATGAGTAGTTATAGTTGTAGCTTTCTTTAATTATGAAAGAAAGTAAGTTAGATAAAATACTTTGGATTCACTAAGCTAAGACAGGTAATGTAGCATTTTCTCTGAATTTTCTAAGTGCAAATGAACTGAATATTGTAAAATAATTTTTATTAGATTACTATTTTGTTGTATATATTTTTATTATATTAAATATAAAACCTTTCATTTTATTTAAATAAAAGGGAAAATGTTGTAGAATATTATTTTAAGATGTGTTACTTTTGTTTATTCTGTGGAACATTTGTTTAATGACATAAATGTGTTGCCTTTGTTTATGATGCACTTGTTTAATTCTGTGAATCCATGATTCTTTGTCTAAAATGCCTGATCATTTAATAAAGAGCTGAACAGCCAATAGTGAGACAGGGAAAGGATAGGCGGGACTGGCAGGCAGAGAGAATAAATAGGAAAAATCTGGAAAAGAAGGAGGAGAAAGAGAGAACAAAAAGAAGAGGATGTCAGAGGCCAGACACCCAATCACCCAGCCTGAGTAAGAGTAAAAGTAAGATATATAGAAGTGAGAGAAGAAAAAAAATCCCATAGGTTAAAAAAGATGGGTCAATTTAAGTTATGAAACGCTGGCCAGAAACAAGCCAAATTAAGGCTGAACATTTATAAGTAATAATAAGCCTCTGTATCATGCTTTGGGATCCGGGTGGTAGGCCCCCCAAAAGACCAAAGAGTAAAAGAGCAGTAAAAACAACAACAACAAATTAAAGAGCAAGTGGGACAAGCCTAAGCTAAGTTTGAGCATTCGAAATAAATAATAAGTCTGCCTGTGTCTTTATTTGGGGGCTGGTCGGTTGCACAAAGAAAATGGCAACTATACTCTCTACCCCATCCTATGTATCACACTATACTATTCTGACAAGTATACCAAAATAAATCACTATGTGTTTAAAGAGCCATCACTCTTTTTTATCAAAATTTTGTAATTTGGAAGTTAAAGGTCAATGTAATGGCAAGTTCTACTTCTGCAGCCTCTCTTGTTGACTTGAAGATACCTGCATCTGTCTGGAGCCTCATTGGCTCTTTCCCTATGGATGAGGAACACTGATATCTCCTTATCTTACAAGCATACCAAAGAGAATTGATAGCACCCCACTCTTAGGGCTTTGCTTATCTCCTAGTCACACTGAAAAATAGGGGTAAAACACATTAATTTGAGAGCTACACCATTCCCTTTATAATGCAGGGGGAAGGAAGGGGGAAGGGAAATGAGGGGAGAAGGGGAGGGGGAGGAGAACTTGAGGGAATGGGATAGTCGAAATGGAGGAAGGACAGAGATGAGAGCAAGGAAAGAGATAGGTTGATTGAGGGAGCCATTATGGGTCTAACAAGAAACCTGGCTTTAGAGAAATTCCCAGGAATGCACTAGGAGGACTCCAGCTAAGACCCTAAGCAATAGATAGAGGAGAGGGTGCCTGAACTGACCTTGCCCTGTAGTCAGACTGAAATATCTTAAATATCACCATGGAACCTTCATCCAGCAATTGATGGAAAAAGAGAGAGAGGCCTGCATTGGACCACCAGACTGAGTTCCCAAAGTCCAGTTGAAAAGTGTGAGGAATGAGAATATGAGCAAAAATGTCAAAACCTGTGATCTTAAAAGGCCTGGATAGTAAGTGGGTCCCCAAGCCTTCTAATTACACTGCATTGGTAAGAACATAGCCTCATCTGAATGGAAACAGAGTGAAGAGAACCGGCCTGGCAGGACTGTCATTTAGATAGTAAACATTGGTGAGTAGTTAGCAATATGTATAACCTTTTAATTTTCTCTACATCATGAAATTCATCCCTACTCACTATCTTTCATGGTACTATATATGACACCAAAGGAGAGAAATCATAAGTTGCCTTACCCAGTTAAAAACACTATAAGCTTGTGGCCTCTGACAAGAAGTGCCCACTGTTGTAATCATGACACAGGTGTTAGAATCTATGCCTGGCACTGTTAAGTGGGCCAAAATTTCATGACTGGCTAAATCACTGGGTGTAGGTGAGAATCTCTTCTGTTAAAAGGACATTGAAATAAACTGCCAACCCAATTCTCATCTTTACATCCATTGATTAGTATATCTCTCCACCTTCGTAGCACAGGTTCTTGTTATAGGAGATGGAGATTAAAAGAGACTCACAACCAGTCAGGGGACAAAGAATAAGGGGCTGTGGAGTGCTCAGCTCTAAATGTCTTTGTCACAGCCTCTCCCTGTAAGGCTCAGCGATCAACATGCAGGGGGAAGAGGAAGATTGTAAACATCTTTGGAGAACAGAGCTTGGTACAGAAGAGCACAGTCCACATCTGAATAGGAGACTACATGTACAGGACATGCACAAGATCACATGAGTCACAATCTCAGGAGGACCATGGGAGGGGCTCATAAATCCCTTTCCTATTGGCTATTGGCAATTAATGGCTGCTGGAGGAAGGAGAAACAGCCCCAGGAATACTACCCCTGTTCTTCTTGATGGCCTCATACCCACGAACATATACGTAACATGGAAGGGACTCAGTGGGTATTAAAGAAATGAGAGTGTCTGACATGGGACATGAACAGCAGCTGGTGGGATATGCAGGGGAGGGATTGGAGAGGATGGAATGAGGGATGGATGTCTGGATATTAAATAATTTAGATATAATTTTCTGTTGCAAAAAATTTAAACTTATAATATCAAACATGTGTCAAGAACAAATGTACAATTTTGATAAAATTAGCTCTCCATAGTTTGCTTAAGTAAACATACCATATATCTTGAAATTTTGAACATCTAATGTTAGATGCTATTCTCAAAGTTTGGCTAGGATAATGACAGTGAATATGAATGACAAAATTATTCATTCTTGGTTATGAGAGTTTCCAAAGATATGTACACTTGAAGACCATTTCCAGAGACGCTTCCTGTTGTTGAACAACAAATTGCAACATTGTCCAAGCATATGTAGACTATTTAAACTAATTTCCAACTCTCTAATTACTACAATTCTGCACTTGGTGTTTGATCACATTTCCTTTTACAACACTGAGCTCTGAATTTTCGGAAAAATAAAAACAAGCATAAAAAGATCAAGAAAAATAACAAGTACATGCTAATTATATTGAAAGCCTTTTTAGGGATTATGCATTTCTAAACTAATGGACTCAAGTATACAAAACTGTTCCTTTGGGAAAATTCACATGCAGTAGAGTGCCTTGATTTTTTTAAGTCAATTAATCTGAAGTTGTGGGAATTCTAAACTCATTTTAGCTAATTAAGATAATTTAAATTTGCCATTGCCAGGATTACTTTGATTTCACCATAATACCATGTCCAAGCCACAATTTAAAAATCAATGTTTTATATGTAAATCTATATTTTACTTTTTCGAACAAACATAATTCTTACAACTATCAGAGAAAATATCAAGGCAACACTAGGACTTTTATATTTTCCACATGTTTTGTTTGTCACTGCTTCTACTATGACTGTATCTCCAGGAATGCTTATTCTAGGATACAGAAAAATAAAATAACTTGAAGAAGAAAAAGGGAATTCTTCAAATTGCTGCCAAAGTTCATGACTTGAGCAGAGGTCCAAGGCTCCATGTGAGACTTCCAAAGATATTTGATATCAAATGCAGCAAGTACTTCTCGAAATAGGACCCCTGACATGGAGAATCACCTGAGCCAGTTAGAGACACAAGCTATCAGTCTAGCCCAGGTGCTGAATCCACAGCTCTGGTATAGTTTCCCAGCACTGGGTGACTTACCAAGCCTGTCCCTCCTTTGTCTTCACATTCACAATGATTTGGGAGCAGCATTCGGATTTGTAAACCCATCTCCAGTGCATTCTGTTGTACTGGAATACTGGAGTATAAGGACTTAGCAAAACCCCTCTAGTGGATTCTAATATTGGAGTCTATATCAGACTTTGTGGATGGATGGATTGTGTTAATAATTTTAAATATGGGGCAAATGAGATGATTTAATGGATGTAGATGCTTCTTGCCATGACTGATGATCAGGGTTCTATCTCAGAGACTGACTCCTGAAACCGGTTCTATTATTTCACACACACACACACACACACACACACACACACACACACACACACACA
>LOJH01023821.1:5097-19356 GCA_001685095.1 Ellobius talpinus | reverse complement strand
GCCCGGCTACAGAGTGAGTTTGAAGCCAGCCTGGCCTACATGAGACTTGAAAACAAATATAGAAATTGACAAAGGCCAACAGTACTTACTGTTGTTTTAAGTGAATTATATGTGATTATTTTTATAACAGAACTATTAGCAAAGGAATGCTCACCTTGAACCATTGCTGTTACCAGGCTCTCTATGGTTAAGTCTCTGAGCTGGAGTGTAAATGGAGGTGAAGCTAACTTTTCATTTATCAGTATTGAGAGTGACGGGATGCATGGTGGGGCTTCCCACAGCCTTTTAAGCAGCTCAAGTTATACAGGCATAGTAATTACTTCTTAAAGTCGTCAGCTAGACGAATGATATTTCTTTTCAAGGCTATAAAGAGTTTTCATTCAGTCTTTGACCTTTATTTCCTGTTTCCCATTGACGACTCCTGTTGACGCAGATTCATCAGGGCTACTTTCTGGGCTATTTGGGTGACAGCATAGAGCTCCTCACAGCTTTCTTGGGTTTCCTGAGTGGCCGAGTGGTGCGTTGTCTTGACCTCCATCCACCCAGCAGCAGCCCTGTGCTCCCATGGCTCCCATCCGTCCCTTTGTGGAGCACACACGCAGCCCCTGCCCGGTGTGAGCTACTGGACGCTGCCCACGTCTCATGTCTTTGTGTTGAGCTTGCTTTCTGTAACCGATTCTTCGGCTTGGCTGCATTTTGGAATCATCTAGAGAGCTACAGAAAACACTTAGGCCTGGATCCTGCCCCCACAGATTCTGATGTAATGGTTTGGGGAGTGGCTTGCACTTTGGAATTTTTTAAAGTTCCCTCAGAGACTCTGACATGTCCTCAAGATCGAGTGCTTAGGATTCTCTTTTATTTCCTGGATTTTGTAAGGTTGAGTTTATTTGTTTTCTTCATGATTTAACTCTTAGATCTTTGAAGGAAAGGCTTATAACTCTGCAGACAGGCCTCCAAACTTGTTAGGAGCCAATCTTGTGAATATCCATCCCTGAAGCTCCAACATGTTTGCCTATGTGTTGAGGATGTATGTCCATAACATGAACAGCCAGCACACAGAGGACTTCTTATGATCAACACTGCACAGGGTCATGCACACACTAACCTATCTCATCCACAGGAATTAACTGATCTCTCTTGCAAACTCAGGAGCTCTCCTGTCCAGGGTCTGTAGAGAGCATCCATGACTGTCGTATCCCACTCAATATTCACAAAGCGTCCTGTGTCCCTGACTACTAATATCACCCCCCCCACACACACACACTGCTTTTAGCATCCAAGAGACCTTGTCAAATCCCAAATTCCTGTTCCTGGTGTAGGATTTGGGCAGGAAGCTGCTTCCTCATTTTCTTCAGTCAGAGTGATGATGGAGACCTTAATGGCCCCTTCAGAGACTCTGTGTGAGGATTTCTCAAGACTCCCCCTATGGAAAGTGCTGCAATATCCCCAATGAATAGCAGGTGCTTATCCGACAACAGCTATCATTATTATTAAGAAACTGTTATTATCAGAGTTTCCCATCCCCACCCCTTTGCTTTTCTACGCATGCATGTGCGGGGTTCCTCTGAGTCACCCACACTCCTGACCCGTTCTTATCCCCTCAGGCCTCAGTTGCTGTATAAACTCCTGCTTCTCCGCCCTTCCGTCCTCCTTCCTCTTTTCTACCCTGAATCTGCCCTCCGCCCTCCGCTGACAATTTCTCTAACCAAATCCCACTTTGGCATATTCTTCCCTTTCCTTTCTTCAGTAGTCTATAAAGGAACCCCTCCCCCCATTCCCTAACACCAGCGGCAAGATTTTTAAATCTCTCTTCTAATTGACTTCAGCCCTTGTCTCTCCAGTATGGCCGCCATACTTGAGGTTATGGAGTATCCTCCATAGCATCTGAACACACATTCAGTATTTAGTCCCGTTCTTCCTGCTGTGAACAAGTGAAAAATTCAGTTTCTTTTCTAGTCACAAATTTAATGGTATTGAATCTTCTCATTGTTGTGGCCAAATACCAGAAATTAAGGAACTTAAGACAAGGTAGGTTTATTCGGGCTTACAGTTAGAGGGGATACAGTCCTCTGTGTCAAGGAAGACGTGGTGGCAGGGACAGGTGGTGGCTGTTTTTATTGATTGCATCCTCAATCAAAAATCCAAGAGATGGATCTCAGATATGAAGCCCTCTTCTTTCTCCACTGCTAGACCCCAGCCCCTGGAATGGTGCCACTCACATTTAGGGTGGGTTCCCCCTACCTCAATTAACCAGAGCTAGAAATTCCATCCAGCATGCCCAGAGGTTTGTCTCCATGGTGATTCTAGATCCTATTGGCTTGGCAATTAACCACTTAGGCTCCAATTAAGCTCCTCCCCCTGGGGTCTTTTCCATTTTGATCCCTGCACACACACACACACACACACACAGACACACAGACACACACACACACATTACTTCTCTGTGACATTACTATTATCTCCTATACCACTTGTCTCAAAGGCAAACACTAGGTGGTCAGATAGCCCATGTCACTGAGTGGATGAAAGGAAGTGGAGTCTGAGGAAGCAGCCTCCTCAAGGAGGCTCAAGCCAGTTGTAAAATTTCTCATAACTTTCAAGAGAAAAACATGTGTTTCTTTTACTTGAAATTGCCTAATTTTTAAATGCTGGTAATGAATCTAGTCATCTAGTCTTTTTTTTTTAATGTAGGGGGCAAACAAAGTAGACATTTGAGACTGGATATAGCCCCAGGGCTATAGTTTTATCTCCTCTATTTTAGGATTTGTATCCCTTCTAGTTTAAGACTTAATTATTTAATATGTTTTATTTCTGTCTTCTCAACCAGGACATCCATTGTTAACTATAACGCAAGACTAGCAATAATAAATAACCATCCTAGCTAACTCATTTGTTAAGGAAATTTCTGCTAAGCAGGATGGCTCAAGCCTGTAATTGAAGCCTATAATTGAGGCACAGGCAGGAGGATGGAAAATTCAAGGCCAATCTAGGCTAAATAGCAAGCTTCTGTCTCAACAGAACAAATAACAACAACACACACAACACATCAAAAAAAATCTTATGGAACTCAAATGCTGTGTAAGGAGTGAGATAGTAATTTGTTTCTGCTTTCTTTCACTGATTTGGGAAATATTTCATGGATGCAGCCGGTGTTTATTTCATGTGTCCGTGCCTGATTCCCCAGGTCATCCCCAGTCCAGCATCCCAACATGTGACTTAATCACCTGGGATATATGGATTTTTCAGTGGAAAAAGGAAGAAATCATGTTATATTTATGCCTTATTAATAATACTTTATTCATAACAAATGGTGTACTTTTATTCTATAGCTATTGACAGTACTCGACATATTGGAAATACAGTAAATACTAATACAGCTTATTCTTTGTGCAGCTCCAAGATATACATTCCTCCCACAATTCTGTTTTTAGATTAATCTTTTATCCTACAATATAAAATAAATGTAATTGTATTTCTAAGATCGTTCTTAAATATAATGCATATCTAAAAACACTTTCACCGGGCTCCGTGTAACTTCCTTTAGAGTTTCCATGATATCATTTCTTCTGCAAGCAAAGATAATCTGTCCTGACTAGTTGTCCTTAGACATGAATAACTCTTTGAGTCATTCTGGTTTGGATGGAAAAGGGGAAGATATCTGAGAAACAGTGAGCTTATTTGGCTGTTTAAACGGGCTCTTTATTCTGAGTCAAAAAGCAACCAACGAGAATTTCCCCTAAGACCTTCCTTAAGCTATGCTAAGGCCTTCACCATTGGAGGGGGTAGAGGAGGAGTGATGCCTTGGTTTTCTTTGCTAACTTGTGGCAGTCTTTCGTGGTGTTGGGATGATGCTGGCACAGGGCACGGATCCAGGTTGTCCTTCTTTGGTTGCTACAGGTACTCAGCGTGCCAATGCCCGGGCTCCAGCCCCATACAAGAGAGATTTTGAAGCCAAACTGAGGAACTTTTACAGGAAGTTAGAAACAAAAGGATATGGACAAGGCCCGGGGAAATTAAAGTAAGTAGAAATGACACAAACCACATGGTTTATAGATGATGGATAGGTCGGAGCAGTTGTGAGTTTGAAAAATCGGGCGTCACATGAGTCTATTTTCATGGGCATAATTCTTTCAGAAATTGTAAATTACACTCTAATGATGTAAAATGTTCAGGAATTAAACACTAGTAAGCTTATGGTTTTCAATCAAGCTAGGCCTGTGTAAAACCATAGGCAAAATTCAAAATTGATGACTTTTTCTCTCTGTCTGCTGGCCTATCTGATATTCGTGAGATGAGTCATTATCACAGTGTTTTATGCCACGTTACTAGTTCCAGGCCAACATGAGCACAGGATAATGACCAGCCCTATTTCATTCTGTGAAACAAACCTCACTTGTACAACAGAACCTGTCGTGAATGCTGTGTGTGCCTCTTTAGCCACCTCCCTTGCTTGTCCAGAAATCTTCTCATCATCCCCGTGTGCACCTCTTTCCCGTCTCCCCACTTGAGCTCACTGTCCCACCTGTGAGAAGATAGGGGAAGGAGTCCCTTGTACCCTGAGTGCCCAGGAGGGGACCAGCTCCCATGCTCACTGCCCTAGGCACAGGAATGTTGGCTTGGTCAATTCCACTTTCACAGACCTCCAAACACCTCGGCCTAACCCCGACTCCATATCTCTCTGAACTGCTTCTCTCATATTTCGATTACCAAGATCTTCATAAGTTCAGGCTCCCTGTCATGTCCTCGTTGCTCTTGACATTAAGTTGATACCTGCAGAAGATGGCTTCAGTTGTCGTCATCACAGGAGATTGTCACAAGCTTCACTCATTTCTCTACCCCCTAGGAAGTCTCAAGATTCAGTAAATATTTAAAATTAAGTATAATTGTAAATGCTTTTGCTTTGCAGCACACACACACACACAGAGAGACACATACACACACACACACACTCCTGGTTCTCACTGGGCATGAGTAATTGAATTCCATGCTTAGGGGGCATGCCAGCCTTAAAGAATTACCTCATAGTGCTGTTCTTTCTTTAGTAAGATATCTCTGTCTCTCCCTCTCCCTTCACTAACCCCCCCCGTGTGTGTGTGTGTGTGTGTGTGTGTGTGTGTCTGTCTGTCTGTCTGTCTGTCTGTCTTATGACCACTTCCCTTCTGGGATCCATGTCTTGGCCACTCAGAAAGGACTCATGGATTTTTTTTTACAGGTCACGGGGTTTACCCATGATTCTCTCAAGTAACTTTTGCTCTTGCTGTGAAAGAGTTAAAGCCAGATGTGTGCTCAAGTGCAGATGGTAACAGTATTAAAGCAGCTTCACTCCTCACCTCGTGGATGGTGGCAAATAGAAATCGTATGGCAAGAAAGATAAGGCATAGAAAGTAATCTCTTAATGCACTTTTCCAATTGCCTCTCCCGCGGACAGGTTAATTATCCGAAGGGACCACTTGCTAGAAGATGCTTTCAATCAGATTATGGGCTACTCCAGAAAAGACCTGCAGAGGAGTAAGCTGTACGTCACCTTCGTTGGGGAAGAAGGGTAAGTAGAACAGAGAAGTGGTCTGTGCAACACAGGCTGTGGCTCCAGAGCGGATGTTTCTCCGCATCTGTGGTTCCCAAAACAGGAAGTCCTTCTGGCAGGAAGTGTTGGTCTCACATGCTTAAACATTTTGTCCTTTTTTTTTCTCCACTTCCCCTGGTTTTTAAATCATTTGACGTAGAATTTTTTTTAATTAAAATAACTGTTACCTGTAACTCATTGTTTCAGTTAGAAGGCCAGTATGGTTGTTTTTCTTCTATCTCTCCATCTTTTTTGAAGGGGAAAAGTGGAACTTTGAGGGGGAGGGAACAGGAACCATAGTTTACATCTTGTTTTCCACCCCGGTGCACTGCGCAGAATGTGTGTCACCTGTTAAATAAGCCCCCTAGTTCAGAACGATCCTGCCGATCCTGCCGCTCTGCCCGGAAGTGCCCACAGCAACTGCACCAATGCCTTTGCTCTGTTTTCCCACCCCCAGATCTCTTCCCTTGGGAGGGCAGCATACCTCCCCATAGAGCCACCTCTTGTAAACAAACCGTGCAACCTGACTCCTCCTTGAGTGTGCTCATCTAGATAAGGGTTGGGAAACAAAGGCCTGGGGCTCCCACACTTGAGTCTGCTGCACCCCAGGTAGACATAGCCTTTGTTAATGGAGTAGACCCGAAGCTTACATCCCTCCCAGGCCCCTCCTTCTTCCTACTTCAAGACTCAGTGCTTGCTTTGTAGCTTGTAGCTACTAGACACAATCTAAAAAGGTCCATGCCCAGCCTTAATACACAGGGAGGTGCCCAATCTCACTGCAACTTGATATGCCTTATGTTATGGATACTCACGGGAGACCGGCCCTTTCCTGGATGCAGACGGAAGAGGAGGGGATTGGGAAGGGAGGATGGGGGTGGGGAGCCTGCCACCAGGAGGTAAAATAAATAGATGAATAGTTTTAAAAATGCCACACAGTCATCCAAACTCTGTTTGTGTTCTGTTTGACCCTGTGGGCTTGGGTATTTGCTTGTTGAGCAGTGCTGAGGAGCTTGAAGCCTTGCAGATAAGCTACACCAGCTCTCGGAGGTACCCCTAGCCCTTGTCTAGATTTTACTTTGAGAGAGGCTCTTAACAAAACCCTCAAGCTGGCCTTGAGCTTAGTCCATAGCCCAGTGAGATCTCGACCATTGTACTTTTTCTGTCTCTACCACCTTGTAACTGGGCTTCCAGGCCTGTGCTACCAAGCCCAGTAGTGCAGATCACTTTAAGAACACCCCTCTGAGTCTTACCTGGTAGTGAAGAAGGTTAAGGAACCACAGTAGTGATGGCCAACAACTGCCCTCCTCCCCCAGCCCAGTGTGTGGTAAATGGCGGTTCAAAGCGCATCATGACTGAACCTGTCCATGGAACTAGAGAACAGCAAAATGAAGCCCCAAGCCTAAGCCTCAAGTCTTTCTTCTGATACCCTTGGACCAGACTGGGATTTAAGAAACACTCCTTATCTTTCGTCTGCCCGTGTTCCGTTNTTCCCCCCCCCCCTTGGAATGCATTTTAGTGTTCCAGATAGTGACTGAACACATGAAGTTCGGGCTTCAGCCTACCTGAGACTTCAGCCTTCCGTGACTCATGTTGTGAGTGCACTTGGGGCCTCTGTTAGTCTGGTTAAAGATGCAGGTGCACGGCTGAAGACGGAGACAAGTGTTGTTATCCTCCTCCCTGGTATGCAAGAGACGCCAAGTATTTCCTCACAGGATGAGTCTGGTTTGGACGAGAATATTTTCTTCTCCCCAAACTCCAGCTGCCTTCTTTTATTATTATGCCGCAGACTTTTTTTTTTTGACACATGATCTTGCTATGTGGCTCAGATTGGCCTTGAATGTTCAAGCAGAAGTGGCCTCAGCCTCCAAAGAGCTGGGAACCGGGTCCACAGATGTCCATCAACACTTCTGGCTTGGGCCACAGTTTGTCGAGATCTCAGGCATACACTTCAGAAGCCCCAGTGGATGCATTTGGATAGAACAGATGTTTGTCATGTGTGATCATCCTGAGTGGTCCCTACCATGTTCTGAACCAATGGTATCAGTTCCAAGCAGAGCTAGATTCCTTTCTGTTTGATGGCCACTGGTGATATAAATGCTTCCTGCCCCTGTCACTTGTCTACTTCCTATGACACCAGAGGGAAAACAGAGAGGATGCTTTGGGAGTGGTCTCAGTTGTCAACAACAATCCCTTAATCTGCTCCCTCTCTGCGTGGTATTGACACTGAGTTTCTGGACTCAGGCTCTATCATGAAAGTATCCTTTAGATAGGATGTAAGATACAGGTCCTGTATTTCAGTTAGGGTACTGAGAATGCATTGTCTGGCTTTGAAAAAATGAAAACAGTTCTGAAAAACACAGAAACCTCATAACTACATGAAAGTTAAAAAAAAGACTTTTCAAAGAATAACTATCACATTAAAACATATTTCTCTCTGGGTTATAAAAATGGTCACATTTTCCCATTGAATTTTGGAAGTGGAACTTTTCTGTTTCTCCAGATTCAGTGCTATCAAATTATTTCATTATTTTTTTTAAGTTCTTTGAGTTTAAGCCTACTCTTTGGCATTTAAAAACATGTCTGTTGTTCAGACATTGATTTCTAGTTTTTCTTCAGTGCTAAGGTTCCTTGAAGAAAGTATTGATTCTAGGCCTGGGACAAGAAGTGTATACAAGATGGAGCCTGAAGTGCCTCCCAGTGCCTTCCATAAAGTAGAGAAGCCTCAAAACCACAGGGCCCAGGAGCCAACAGAGTCCCCAGTGACCAAAGTAGGAATAATTTCAGCTACAAAATGAATAAATACAGGAATATCGAACTCTCATTCCAAGCGATTGGATACATGATCACATGAAGAAATAGATGGGAGAAAGGAGAATTTCTCCCAATAACTCAGGAGAATTTCATAAGTGTGACTTGGATAGTGACTGTTTTCCCAAATAATACAGGAAGGGTAAGGGGGTAGAGAAGCGAGTTGGTTTTGTTGACACCTGGCAAGCATTGTCTCAGCTGTAAGTCATGTTGACAGCGTGTTCATCACATGAGAACAACACTTAACCCAAACCCATAATCACAGTCCATCTCCAGGAAAAACATGGGACAATTCCCAGTTGAAGGACATGGTAAGAACCTCTCACCAGTATTCTCGGAAATCATGGAGGACACTGAACTAGCAGAAGAGCTTGAAAGATCTGGAGTTGTGTTCCAGGCACTGAATCTCTACCAAGCTTAGTATGGCTTTTGTTGTCTCAAAGTTAGGGCAGGGGAGGACCTCTGTGGCAGAATTACCAAAACCAGTCACCCTGCTCAAAGGTGAGGAGAAATGGTTTGTCACCCATTTCTGAGGAGCTCTGGTCTACCTAGGAGTTGCTTATGGGATGGAGGAAAACAGTTTTTCTTTGGTGTATTGTTTCTGCTAAAGTCCTAGCAACCAAAGCTCATGTGGTATCAGAGTTCAGGTAGAATCTGGTAAGGCGTTCAGGCCATGACCTAAGTCCTGGTACTCCCAGCTAAAGAAATAATGTTCCTAGACAGCTGTGATGCTGGCTCTGTGATTGGGCCAGCTCTTGTCTGCTTCACAACAGCACTGTAAAGGGCACCTTTATTGAAGAACGAATGAGTTCATTATATACAACGTGCTGTCCAGATAACATCAGTCATCAGTCTTGCCGGCCACATGTAGACCAGGAAGGAGCATTTGCAAATGGTTTTCCTTTGGGGACCTGTGTGTAGTATCTTTCTGTACTCCCCTGGGATAAGGACATAAAAATAATCACGAGATGGGAATGACTTGAGATGGTTTTTTGTTTTTTCCTTTTGGCTTATAAATTCCAGTAGCCCTCACACATAACCAAACTGGGGTCTGAGCTGTCCAGCTGTAGGTTGAATTCACGGGTTGCTGCTTGCTCTCTTCAAAGAGGTATCCACATCATTCGAATCATCCTAACCTGCCAAAGAAGGATGCTCTGTAGCCACACCCTGGCTAGGTACCACCAAGTGCAACCTTTTCTTATGAGACTTCTGTCCTCTGCTCCAGTCCTTGTTTAGTGGCTCAAGAGCTGATGCTTCGTTGTTCTCAATCTCTGTGGCTGAATCAGAAGGTACCCAGGCCACGTGCGCCTGAACAAACTTTTGAGAAAAGAAAGTGTGACCTCCCGAGGCTACCGTATTCTCTTACTTTTCAGTTTGTTCCCATCAGAGTGTTTTGGCTTGGATTATTTTTAGTTGAAATAGAAAGAACAGGAGAATAAAATTAACTATTTTAACACCTGTCAAATGCTGCTAATAACACATGTGGTGTGCCAGGCCAGCAGCGTGATGCTGGGAGAAATGGGAGAAATGCTTCCTCAGCAGGAAGGGCCCAGGACACCGTGGTCACCCTACTGACATCTCTGCTTACTCAGAAATGCCCTCAAATGCAGCTGTTATGTGGCTACACGCCCGATGTCCGGAGTTTCTGTACTTCCTTGCCAAGCCTTTAGCTGTGGAACCAACCTAACTGGCAAAACAGGAATGAAGCAAACAATCCCCGTGGTATGAGTCATGTTAACTATTTATATGGAAGAGGAGTTAGCGGAGCTGCCTGCCCACATGCCCTGCTGGGACATGTTTCATTGAGTTTGCTAGGGGGCGAGAGAAATCGCAGTCCACAGGGGACTCACCCCTAAATACGCAGTTCTGCATTCGGAGTTACAACCAAATTAAAGTAGTAGGCCTCTCTTGCCCTTGGAGTGACTCTATTCATGGATCAAGAGTTAAGAAAAAATAAGAAGGAAGATTAAAAAGTAAAGTTTCCCAGTTATCATGCATTTCCTACTAAGGAGCTGTCAGTTTTCTTCCCTTCTGAGGTGAGTTTTGCTTTTCAACTCAACGCCTCGGAGATAATGTGTTTGTCTTCAGCTGCAAGAGGAACCAATCGATAAGGTCATTGTTGTCTTAACAAACTTTACCATGTTAGAAGATGTTACGCCATGACCTTCCTAAGCCAGCTCACTTGTGTGTGTCGGTAGTTTCGAATTGATTCGTCTCTTAGGGATTGGCTCAGTTCCCTCCTGGCATTGAACTCATGTCCCACCGCCCCGTGGCAAACTGGCTCGCAGTTATTCACTGCCAAATGCCAAGCAACGATATAAGGGATGCTGATTTTCTTTGGAGAGCATCAGGGAGCTGCAGTCACAGTTCAGCAATGCGCGTTGAGCTCCTACGGAGTATCATTCTGCAAACATGAGTATCTTAGTTAGGGTTACCATTTCTGTGAAGAAACACCATAACCAAAACAACAAAACAAAGCAAAAACAAACAAGTTGGAGAGGAAAGGGTTTATCTGGCTTATGCTTCCACATCACAGTTCATCAGTACAGAAATCAAGACAGGAATTCAAACAGGACAGGAAGCTGGAGGCAGGAGCTAATGCAGAGGTTACAGAGGGGTGCTGCTCACTGGCTTACTCCCCAGCGCTTGCTCAGCCTGATTGCTTGTAGAGCCCTGAACCACCAGCCCAGAGCTGACACCACCCACAATGGGCTGTGCCCTCCCCTCTCCATCACTAATTAGGAAAATGCCCTACAGGCTTGCCTACAGCCCGATCTTTCAGAGGCATTTTCTTAATTGAGCTTCCCTCCTCTCAGATGACTTTAGCTTGTGTCGAACTGACGTGAAACTATCCAGCGCAAAGAGTAAGACAAGCTCACCTGCTCCCAGTGAGGTCAAAGTCTAAATTTATGTACAGGGAAAGCAGACACACAGGGGTCATTAGAATGTACTCTGGTAAGTGCAGTATTATTGAAATGTTCGGAGTTAACTCTTAGGCCCACCCTGTAATTTTTAATGGAAAATCCACAGTAGAGTCAAGTTTGCTTATACCAGTCATCTCAAAGAAAGCAGACTCACTCTATCGTTGGTCTGTTATTTCAGCTCTCTGTGACCCTGGTGTCCTGCAGGCCTCTACAAAGCGAAAAGCCCAGCAGAGGAGTGACCAGAGCCAGTCAGTGTTTATGTCTCCTTGGAGAGTCTCCCTAAAGATTTATAGTAAGCTAGATGTTTTAAGAATGCGTCTCCCTCCTCCTTGTTTTTGTAACAGCAGCAGTTGGCAAAACTTGTCTATAAAGAGACAGATAGTAAACATCTATAGACTTTGCCCGCTGTACATTCTCTGTGGCACGTACACCTCAGCATCTTATCAGGGCGCAGCAGCAGGCTACACGCACGTCAACGCAGTCTATGCATTTCAGTATAGCTTCATTTACAAACCTGGACTTCGGCAGTCCTGCCCTTAGGACACAGTTAGCCAAGCCCTGCTCTAGAAGCAATATTGTTTTATTCTTGATAGACAGTTAAAACGTACTGAAAGGGAAGGGCATGTAGAATAACCTTAAAGTTGAAATAAGGACACCTGTTCAGGGTTTAAGAGCCGGCACGTCTTCACCGTGCTCCTCCAATCCAGCTCACTGGGTTTCTCTGGCCTCTGTCTTCTCTATTAAAAAAAAAAATGAGGAAATTTAACAAAATGACGTCCTTGATGTCTTTGACAATGGATGTCCTAGCTCTATTTCTGTTTCTGTGATAAACACCATGATGAAAAGCCACTTGGGGATGAAATGATTGGCTTCAGCCTATAAATTACAGTTAGTCATGCAAGGAAACCAGGGCAGGAACACAAGGCAGGGGCTGAAATGGAAACGGTAGGTAGAGGAACGCTGCTTACTGGCTTGCCTCAGGTCTCACCTTCAACTCTCATACACTGCCTGGACCACCTGCCCGGAGGTGGCCTTGTGGCCTTCAGTGGGCTTGGCCTTCCCACATCAATGAACAGCTAAGAGAATACCACGTAGACCTGTCTGCAGGCCAATCTGAGGGAGGCATAGTTCTTCAGCTGAGGTAAAGGAAAAGAAGTGACTTCCCCAGGTGGGGTAACATCAATGTGCTTGAGTAAAGGAAAGTGTCCAGACTTCCTTAGCTCCTTTGCCACACCTCAGGCTTAGGGTCGGTTCCAGGAGACCAGGAAATCCCCACCTGTGCTATGAGAAGGTTAAAGGAGGTGATCAGCCCAGGGGAGAAGACACAGGTACTATAGAGATCAAGGCATCCAAATATGGTGTCCTGCCAGGAGTAGCTCCTTCAAGACCTAGATTAATGCTTAGGCTGGAACGGGCGTTTCAGTCTTTGTTGGGAGGTTGTGGGCAAACAACATGCAAACAGAAGAAAGTTGTTGCTGCTGCTGGCCTTCCTAGAGTACAAGGAAGTCATGAAAAGGCCGCATGATGGGAGCAATCTGAGTTTCTGGGTACCTGTGAGTAACCTCATTGAGGCCTGAAGATGGCCTTCCTAACCTAGTCTGGAGCCACAAGTTGACTTCATTATAAGCAGTTACAATGACAAAGGCCGCTGTAGGAAGCCTGACTGGCCCGCAGAGTTGCCAGTACCTACCCTTTCCCACCCAATAGGTTGCTGGCAGGTTGACTGTGGGTATGAATCTGGGACCTTGAAGTCTTCACCCATATTGTTCTGGACAGTTTTAACTGGTGCTTATGCTTCTTCTCATGTATATTAGGAACAAGCTGAACCAGCACATGGAAATATAAATATTACATAAGACAGTGTGGAGTGAAAAAAAATCAGTTGATGTATTGAAAATAGATATGAAGTGAATAACGGCATCTACAGTCAGATATGACAAAAATGGGAAGTTCATATGTGAATAGTTGAAGTCCACACTATGCAAATTCAGTTATATTATCACTACAGGAAGAGGTCATTTTTATTTTGGTTACCTTTTAATTTTTCCAAATCTTCTGCCTATAACAGGATTATTTTCTAGTTTATAAAATTCCATCACTGGAAAAGGGTCAGATGATTCCACTTTCATTAAAAAAAAATAGTGGAGGCCAGGTGATAATGGTGCATGTCTTTCTTCCCAGCATCCAGAGGCAGAAGGAGATGGATCACTGGGAGTTTGGAGTTTGAGATCTACATAGTGAGTTCCAACCTAGCCAGGGCTACATAGTGAGAAAGGGCTAAAGGGACTGGAAAGATAATTCAGTCAGTAACATGGGGATTTGTGTTCAACACCCAGAACTCACAATTTTTAAATTGGTCCAGGCCTGTTAGCTCACACTTACAAGTCTAGGGCTACTGGGAGTGAAAAGACACTCCTGGGGGAGGCAGAGACACTCCTGGGGGAGACAGAGACACTCCTGGGGAGACAGAGACACTCCAGGGAGACAGAGACACTCCTGGAGAGGCAGAGACACTCCTGGAGAGGCAGAGACACTCCTGGAGAGGCAGAGACACTCCTGGGAGGCAGAGACACTCCTGGGAGACAGAGACACTCCTGGATAGGCAGAGACACTCCTGGGGGAGACAGACACTCCTGGGGGAGACAGAGACACTCCTGGGGGAGGCAGAGACACTCCTGGGGAGGCAGAGACACTCCTGGGGGAGGCAGAGACACTCCTGGGGGAGACAGAGACACTGCAGGGAGGCAGAGACACTGCAGGGAGGCAGAGACACTCCTGGGGTCTTTGAGATTCACTGACCACTTATCATAGCCTGTCTGGTGAGCTACAGGCCAGTGAGAGAGCCTGTCTCAAAAAGGTGGGTGTCACCTGAAGATTTGTCGCCTGGCCTACACACACACACACACACACAAAGAGAGAGAGAGAGAGAGGAGAGAGAGAGAGAGAGAGAGAGAGAGAGAGAGA
>LOJH01023820.1:0-10764 GCA_001685095.1 Ellobius talpinus | reverse complement strand
AAATTTTCAACACTTTTTAAAGTCCAGATTTTCTTTAAAAGTTCAGAGTCTCTTTAACAGTAGGTTCCTGTAAAATCTAAAATAAATGATGTAGTTTAAGAGGAAAGAAGAACCTGAGCACAGCTATAATGAAATAAAACAAAACCAAAGTCCAACAAAAGCTCTATGTCTTCTCATAACATATGGGATTCATTCACTCATGATCTTCTGGGCTGCAAAGGGCTTGGGTAACGCCACAACTTGACTCCGCCATTTGCAGCCCATGCAGCTTGTCTCCTTGTCTCAGACCATGTTCATTTTGCACCTGACACCGTCCTTGGTAGTCATCCTTTGGTCCTGGCATCTCCAATAATACTAGAGTCTCTACTGCAGTGACCTCTCTTGGCTTTCTAGAGGGTCAAACCACAGCTGTTGTCCATGACTCTTTCAGTCCTGGAGTTGCTACAGCTGCTGAGGCTGAACTTTCACCCATAGCCTCTCCTGCCAATCTTCAGGAACTCTTTGATCTTTCCATATAGTGCCAGGCCTTAGCTGGTCTCTGTGATATCTTCATGCCTTCAAAACCAGTACCATAGGAAGACTTACACATTGCCAAGTTCTGCTTTAACCTTGACATACAGCTCCTAACCCCACCCCCAACTGTGTGCTGACCCTGAAGAACTACTACCCAGATTTCACCTCAGTGGTGCTGGTCTCTTACTGATCATAGCTAATTTTTCAGTACTAGCTAACCAGCATTGATTGTCCCAGTAAAGCAAAGATTTTACTTAGATAGTTTCTTAATTAAAATGTCACAGGAACAGCAGTAGAGTCATTGAGAGACTTGGACTTCCTCTGAAATTTCACAAGCCAGGCCTTCATCTGCATTTCTATCCACATTCTCATCTCTAAGCTCCAGCAACAGTTCATTAAGCTCTGAGCACTCAGTGATTTTTTTTCTAGCCAAAAGCTTCCAAATGAGCTCCAGTCCTCCCCCAAAACAACATGGTCAGGTTCATTACAATACCCCACTTTTGTGTGATTCTGCTCCAGCTTGCTTCTCTGTTACCATGATAAAACACTGACCAAACAAGCTTGAGGAAGAAAGGGTTTATCTGATGTACAGGTTACAGTCGATTATTGAGGGAAGTCAGGGCAGGAACTGTGGAGGAAAGAAAGCACAATAGTGGTTTATTTCCCCTGGCTTGCTCAGCTGCCTTATACAGCACATGTCACCTGCCCACAGTAGGTAAGGCTCTCCTGTGTCAATTAAAGTGACCCACAGGTACAGCCATAGCCCAAGTCTAACGGAGGCAGTTTCTCTATTGAGGTTCCTTTTTTCCAGAAATGTCAACAGCCAAAATTAGCCATCACACCTCTCTTAGCTATTTTAAAATATGTAATTTTGTCAATTCTGATTATTCTGCTGTGGTGTAGCACATTAGAAGTTATTTCTACTATCCAACTGTACCTCAATACCCATAATAAACCATCCTCTCTTCATTTTTCTCTCCCTCACACTTTACCCAGGCTCCAGTTAGTAGTCTTCTAGTCTCTAAAAATATTTTAGGTTAAATTGTGAGTTCTTAAAAATCTGTTTTTCATTTTTCTAGATTTCTTATATAGCTTTTAATTTGTAAAAAGTCACTTCACAATATCAAACTTTATTTAAAAGAGAATGCAATATATGAATTTTACCCTTGTAAAATTTTAGAAAACTTAGTTCTAGGAAATGGCTTTATTTTGACAGATATATGTATTATTATTAAGTTCTGTAAAGATAATTGGCATTCTGGACATAACTTTCTTGATATAAAACTTACATTTCTAAGATAACCTTGAAGATGAGAGCCTTCACTATATACTATTAAAAACAACACTGATTAAGTATGTAAACACTGATCCAAACCGTGTAATTTTATTTCAGGCTATTACTATTTTTTTTGTTTTTCTCATTTACTAATTTCATTTAGTAAAAAATAAGTTTACTAAATGTTATGAGACTGAGTAGCTGTGTATGAGCAAAGTTTCAGAAGAAATAAAGAAGCTATATTTGTGACTGACCCAGTAACATATTATTACTGGTCATTTTTGAAAAAAAATTCAGATTAAATAACGCATACATAGTTGAAGAGCAGTGTTCTGATCTTAGTTTATTAAAGATTTTTGTTCTTTGCCCTTAAAAATACCAAAATTACTTTGACTAATTAATGGGGGATAATTTTGATCTGGCTGTTAGAATTCATATAGTTCACTTTTATTTTCTAGACTTGGCTTTCTTAAACGATTTTGCAAACTAAGATTTCTGTGTTAAACTTAGTGCTAGTAAATGAAGAAGACTCTGATGAAGAGTTGAGAAAAGGAGAACTATTTGCATAATATCATTTCCCGTTCCTAGGTGATTTTTTTTCCAAACTGTAATTTAAAAAGTCACTTCATGGTGATTCATGTCTTAATCTCTGGAGTTGACTTCAGAGTAGTTAGAAGCTCTTAGAAGGATGGACTGGGATGTTCTTCACTGTTTCTGATTGATCGTTTACTGAGGATTGATGTGAAAACCATAAAAGTTATGGAAACTTTCTCATTTTTAATATAAATTTTCATATTTATGATTCAGAAATTGTCACTGTCAGATTATTTAGGATGTGCTGAAGCTTTAAAATTAAACCTAAATTGATTCAGCCTCAATATAAGAGTTTTATTTATCTTTTAGATAAAAAGCTTTTCACTACCCAGTATTCAATGGTGTGATTACATATATAAAACTCAGATATATACATTTTCAATTAATATTATTGTCCTTTACTTTTTTATACCTTCAAAATATCTTTTATGGTAATGCTCTTTTCTGTGTCTTGCCTTTTCATTTTATGATGTAGAGTACACTTGTATAAATGTATATATGTGTGTATCTACATATGTGTATGTACATATGTCTACATGTATGTATGTGTATATAAATGTGTATATGTGTATATACATATATGTCTACATGTATGTGTATATGTGTGTATATATGCTCATGTTTTGGGGTTGCTGTAGGAGAGCAGAAGTGAATGTGCTGTTTTGGGACATCAAAACCAGGGGCCCATATTAGGCAAGTTGTCTATGTCTAAGCTATATCTCGCAGCTCCAAGTCTGAACTCTCAGTGAGCCATGGTATCCAGAGTTACACTGTACTTGGATAAGCTTATATAAGAGATATTACTAAAAGTATGAGTATTTTGGTAGAGAATAGGTTTTAGTTAAAAGTTTTCTTGTTTCCCCCTTTTCTTCTGTTTGCTCTGCTGTGTTCTCTCAATTTTGGGAGGAGTGTGAAATTTAATAGGTTTCACAGGCGTGTTGAAACTTATTGAAAACAAAACATAAAACCCTAAAATTCAAAAATCCTGGGGAAATAGGTTTTGAGGAATTCTGTTACCTGAAGCTGGTTATTTTATATTTTAAAGTCATGATGCTGGAGAGACAGCTGTTGAGAGGAGTTGAGTAGAGCATGCTAGGGTTAGGGCCTTGATTCTATTCCTGATACAGTAAAAAGCAAAATTGAATACGAGTTGTAAGGCCATTGAGAAAGCAGTACAGTGTAGTTACTACTAGCATGTTATTATAGAAGGAAGGAAAATGAAAGCAGTGGAAAAGATTTATTTCCTCAAATCTGTAGGATAGTGTAATTAGAAGCAGAACTCATGTTTGGTTAATAAAGGCTTTAAGAGAGTTCGTTTTAAAGCTTATAAGCCATTACATTTATATATTTACTATTTTGTTAGCTTTACCTTAAAATTTGAGGCCATTGTACATTTGTAAAAGTAAATTATAAATTGTCTGTGTGGTTTCTTTACATATATGCAATATCATTACAATTTTTGGTTTACATATACTTTGCTGTGGACATTTTTACTTTGTACTCAACAAAACTCACAAGATTTTCATTTTTTTTCTCTTTCTAGGAAGATGATCCATATGATCTCGAAGACCTTTCTTTGGCAATGAAGGAACTACAAAGAACCAAATATAATTCTGAAATTCAGGATCTATTTTGAGATGGTTTTATTTTCAGAATGAAAAGTATATATGGTTGCCTTTTTGAATGTAGAGACATGAGAAAAGAGTTATGATGGCAAAAAACAAAGAGCCTCGTCCCCCATCCTATACCGTCAGTGTAGTTGGACTCTCGGGGACTGAAAAAGACAAAGGTAACTGTGGAGTTGGAAAATCTTGTCTGTGCAATAGATTTGTACGCTCAAAAGCAGATGAATATTATCCAGAGCATACTTCTGTGCTTAGCACCATTGACTTTGGAGGCCGTGTAGTAAACAATGATCACTTTTTGTACTGGGGTGACATAACACAAAATGGTGAAGATGGAGTAGAATGCAAAATCCATGTCATTGAACAAACAGAGTTCATTGATGACCAGACTTTCTTGCCTCATCGAAGTACAAATTTACAACCATATATAAAACGTGCAGCTGCCTCTAAATTGCAGTCAGCAGAAAAACTGATGTACATTTGCACCGATCAGCTGGGTTTGGAGCAAGACTTTGAACAGAAACAAATGCCTGAAGGGAAGCTCAATGTAGATGGATTTTTATTGTGTATTGATGTAAGTCAAGGATGTAATAGGAAGTTTGATGATCAACTTAAATTTGTGAATAACCTTTTTGTCCAGCTTTCAAAATCCAAAAAGCCTGTGATAATAGCAGCAACTAAATGTGATGAATGTGTGGATCATTATCTTAGAGAAGTTCAAGCGTTTGCTTCAAATAAAAAGAACCTCCTTGTAGTGGAAACATCAGCACGGTTTAATGTCAACATTGAGACATGTTTCACTGCGTTGGTACAAATGTTGGATAAAACTCGTGGCAAACCTAAAATTATTCCCTATCTGGATGCTTATAAAACACAGAGACAACTTGTTGTCACAGCAACAGATAAGTTTGAAAAACTTGTACAGACTGTGAGAGATTATCATGCAACTTGGAAAACTGTTAGTAATAAATTAAAAAATCATCCTGATTATGAAGAATATATCAACTTAGAGGGAACAAGAAAGGCCAGAAATACATTCTCAAAGCATATAGAACAACTCAAGCAGGAACACATAAGAAAAAGGAGAGAAGAATATATAAGTACCTTGCCAAGGGCTTTTAATACTCTCTTGCCTGATCTAGAAGAGATTGAGCATTTGAATTGGTTGGAAGCTTTGAAGTTAATGGAAAAGAGAGCTGATTTCCAGTTATGCTTTGTGGTGCTAGAAAAAACACCTTGGGATGAAACTGACCATATAGACAAAATTAATGATAGACGGATCCCATTCGATCTCCTGAAAACTTTAGAAGCAGAAAAGGTCTATCAGAACCATGTACAACATCTTATATCAGAGAAAAGAAGAATAGAAATGAAGGAAAAATTCAAGAAGACTTTAGAAAAAATTCAGTTCATTTCACCTGGGCAACCATGGGAGGAAGTTATGTGTTTTGTTATGGAAGATGAAGCATTCAAATACATCACTGAGGCTGATAGCAAAGAAGTATATGGTAGGCATCAGCGAGAGATAGTTGAAAAAGCCAAAGAAGAGTTTCAGGAAATGCTTTTTGAGCATTCGGAACTTTTTTATGATTTAGATCTTAATGCAACACCAAGTTCAGATAAAATGAGTGAAATCCATACAGTTCTAAGTGAAGAACCTAGATATAAAGCTTTACAGAAACTCGCACCTGATAGGGAATCTCTTCTCCTTAAGCATATAGGATTTGTGTATCATCCCACTAAAGAAACCTGCCTCAGTGGCCAATATTGTACAGACATTAAAGTGGAGCACTTACTTGCCAGTAGTCTTCTACAGTTGGATCATGGCCGCCTACGCTTGTATCATGATAGTACCAATATAGACAAAGTTAATCTTTTCATTTTAGGGAAAGATGGTCTTGCCCAGGAACTAGCAAATGAGATAAGGACTCAATCCACTGATGATGAGTATGCCTTAGATGGAAAAATTTATGAACTTGATCTTCGGCCTGTTGATGCCAAATCGCCTTACATTTTGAGTCAGTTATGGACTACAGCCTTTAAACCACATGGGTGCTTCTGTGTATTTAATTCCATTGAGTCACTGAGTTTTATTGGGGAATTTATTGGAAAAATAAGAACTGAAGCGTCTCAAATCAGAAAAGATAAATATATGGCTAATCTTCCATTTACATTAATTCTTGCTAATCAGAGGGACTCCATTAGTAAAAATCTACCAATTCTCAGGCATCAAGGACAGCAGTTGGCCAACAAATTGCAGTGTCCTTTTGTAGATGTACCTGCTGGTACGTATCCTCGTAAATTTAATGAATCACAAATAAAGCAAGCTCTAAGAGGAGTATTGGAGTCAATTAAACACAATTTAGATGTGGTGAGCCCAGTTCCTATCAATAAGGATGTGTCCGAAGCTGACTTGAGGATTGTCATGTGTGCCATGTGTGGTGATCCATTTAGTGTGGATCTCATTCTTTCACCCTTCCTTGATTCTCATTCTTGCAGTGCTGCTCAAGCTGGACAGAATAATTCCTTAATGCTTGACAAAATTATTGGTGAAAAAAGGAGGCGAATACAGATCACAATATTGTCATACCATTCTTCAATTGGAGTAAGAAAAGATGAACTGGTTCATGGGTATATATTAGTTTATTCTGCAAAACGGAAAGCATCAATGGGAATGCTTCGCGCCTTTCTGTCAGAAGTTCAAGATACCATCCCTGTACAACTGGTGGCAGTTACTGACAGTCAAGCCGATTTTTTTGAAAATGAGGCTATCAAGGAGCTAATGACTGAAGGAGAACACATTGCAACGGAAATAACTGCTAAATTTACAGCATTGTATTCTTTATCTCAGTATCATCGGCAAACTGAGGTCTTTACGCTGTTTTTCAGTGATGTTCTAGAGAAAAAAAATATGATAGAAAATTCCTATTTGTCTGATAACACAAGGGAATCCACCCATCAAAGTGAAGATGTTTTTCTCCCATCTCCAAGAGACTGTTTTCCCTATAACAACTACCCTGATTCAGATGATGACACAGAAGCACCACCTCCTTATAGTCCAATTGGGGATGATGTACAATTGCTTCCAACACCCAGTGACCGTTCCAGATACAGGTTAGATTTGGAAGGAAATGAGTATCCTATTCATAGCACCCCAAACTGTCACGATCATGAACGTAACCATAAAGTGCCTCCACCTATTAAACCTAAACCTGTTGTACCTAAAACAAATGTGAAAAAACTGGATCCAAACCTTTTAAAAACAATAGAAGCCGGTATTGGTAAAAATCCAAGAAAACAGACTTCCCGGGTACCTATGGCACATCCTGAAGATATGGATTCTTCAGATAACTATGCGGAACCCATTGACACAATTTTCAAACAGAAGGGCTATTCTGATGAGATTTATGTTGTCCCAGATGATAGTCAGAATCGAATTATTAAAATTCGAAACTCATTTGTAAATAACACTCAAGGAGATGAAGAAAATGGGTTTTCTGATAGAATCTCAAAAGGTCATGGGGAACGTAGGCCTTCAAAATACAAATATAAATCTAAAACTTTGTTTAGTAAAGCCAAGTCATACTATAGAAGAACACACTCAGATGCAAGTGATGATGAGGCTTTCACAACTTCTAAAACTAAAAGAAAAGGAAGACATCGTGGAAGTGAAGAAGATCCACTGCTTTCACCTGTTGAAACTTGGAAAGGTGGTATTGATAATCCTGCGATCACATCTGACCAGGAGGTAGATGACAAGAAGATGAAGAAGAAAACCCACAAAGTAAAGGAAGATAAAAAGGTAAGTTTAGTTTATCTTTATAATTAAAGTGCTCACTTTTGCATTAAAACGAAAAAAAGTATGTATTTAGATAATGAATTTGACATTAATAAGACCTTAAGACCAGTAAATAAATCTAGTATCTCTTGAATGTTTACAAATTTAAAATACTTTGTTAGGGCAGATTTGTAAACATGCATTTTATTTCTTTATGCTTTATTTGGAATAGAAGTTTGAGTTTAGTGCTCGCTGCGGCAGCACACACTAAAAGTGGATGCAGAGAGCAGCGTGGCTGATGTGCAGGGACTGCACGCAAACTCATGAAGCCTTCTGTATTTTAAAAGAAGTTTGAGTTTATATTTTTCAGCGTGAAAATTGTGGGTAGATGTTTATTTTGTATTTTACATTTTCAATAACTTAATTCATTTAATCTTATAAACATTAGGCCCTTTATGTGTATCAGATTTGTATTAAAGTTATAGTTAATGCTTTCTACTTATTTTTCACAGTATTTCAGGAAGTTCTATTACTATGTGACTTGATTTCATATAAGCCTTCATTCAAGGATTTTACAGTTATTAAGATAGTATTCAGCATATTTTTATTCTAATCTATTGAGCATTTCATCAGTTAAATTCATGGTCTTAATAAATTATTAATATAAAGTTCCTATATCTGATTGCCGTTTATCAGACCCAATTAAAGATAAAAATATTCTTAGTAATTATAACACTCTAGTTTTTTGGCATATAGTAAACTGACCATCATAACTTGGATAGACATTTTAAAAGCTTAAACAATAAGCTTTCTTTAAACTTTTCTTTCTTTGGTAGACTAAACATTTAAATTGTCTTTTCATTTAGCCTAGACATGTAACATACTCTTATGACCTCATGACACATGAGCCTGACTGTATATATCTCTAGCATCTTGCACATATAACCTTTTATCGTTAGTAGTCTTGCCTACAGTCTGAGGTGGGTTTTGTTGTTTAGGTTTTGTTTTTGAAATAGGCACTTATGTCCCTTAGGTTAGCCTTCAAGTGTGTACTCAAGGCTGGCTTTGAACTTGTGGTGTTCCTGCCTTGGCTCCCGAAATTATAGGCCTCTACCCCCACACCCAGTCATGTCTTAATACCTTTTATCACTACCAAATCCTATTTTCTGCTAATTTACATAAATTGAGCATCTTTGATATGAAAATCAAAATCGAAAATGCTCCAAAACCCGAAACCTTTGGGTCCCAACATGAAGCTGCCCATGGAAAAAATTTGTATCTGACCATATCTAATAGGTTACAATGAAAACTAGAAATACTTACAAAATTAACTTTAGACTGTTTATAAGTTATATGTGAAACATAAATGAACTTGATGTTTAGCTTTGAATTTCATCCTCAAGATAACTCATTTTATATATGCAGACATCACAAAATGAGAAAAAAATTGAGATGAAACACTCTTGGTTCCAAGCAGTTTAAATAAGGAATACTCAACTTTGTTATTCAAACTTTCATAAATGTCAAGCATCTATAGCAGTGGTTCTCAGCCTTCCTAATGCTGCAACCCTTTAATACAGTTCCTCATGTTGTGGTGACCCCAACTATAAAATTATTTTGTTGTTGTTTCATAACTGTAATTTTGCCACTGTTATGAATCAGCACTGGGATAATAGGTGTTCACATTTGAGGCCAGTTTTTATGTGGCTGTTGGATCAGAATTCAAGCCTATGTGCTTATGCAACAGGCACTTTACCAACTGGTCCAGCTCTCCATCCTCCAGTATAATTTCAGCTTAAATACTAGTTGCAGGAATAGTAAAAAAAAAAANAACCCTTTAATACAGTTCCTCATGTTGTGGTGACCCCAACTATAAAATTATTTTGTTGTTGTTTCATAACTGTAATTTTGCCACTGTTATGAATCAGCACTGGGATAATAGGTGTTCACATTTGAGGCCAGTTTTTATGTGGCTGTTGGATCAGAATTCAAGCCTATGTGCTTATGCAACAGGCACTTTACCAACTGGTCCAGCTCTCCATCCTCCAGTATAATTTCAGCTTAAATACTAGTTGCAGGAATAGTAAAAAAAAAAAAGGTTCCTGTATGCTCTTCATCAGATTTTCTGGATGTTACATTTATCCTTTCTTGCTTGAGCATGAAGTGTGGGTATGTTTGCTTGTTTAAGCATTTGGAGGTTAAGCTGAGGATCCTGATCTTTGCTATTGAGTACTTCATTGTGTATCCCCTATGCAAAAATTTCTTTAGTAACAGCAGTTTTTCAGTGTTTTGTTTTTGGTTTTTGTGTAGCAAATTGATTAAAACTGGCTAGTTAGTTTTCCAAGGTTTTAATTTTGTTATCCTTTTGTTCCTACAATGAAGAAGTTATTTTCATGAAAGTTTGTTCTAGTTGTCTTCTTCAGGATGCATTTGTAATCACCAGACTCAAAAGGCCTGTATTTTAGAGATTCAGTGATACTTCTTCAGTTCTTTTAGTTACATTCTCATGAGCAAATATGTATTCTGGAATTTTTAACATGGGCTTTCATACCAACTGAATAATTATACAACTCCTTGGATTGAATGTTATTTCTTAAGTTTCATTCATTCATCTTTGTAGTGATTTAATTGTTCAATTATTTGATTCTAAGTTCTTTTTTTCTTTTTCACTTCGCAAATCTGAATGTGTTCAAGATCTGAAAAGTATATCATAATTGAAATGGTGTGGGATTTTCATTTTTAAGAGTATATGAGATAACCTGTTTATAATCACTAACATCTTAGAGGCATCAAATACGGTACCTTGCCTTTAGTTTTTATTATTTGCTGATAACCTCTATTTAACATCAGTCATTCCCCCCCTTTTTTTATAGATTTTTATTGACCTCTACGTTTTTCTCTGCTCCCCTCCCTGCCTCTCCCTTCCACTTCAACCCTCCCCCAAGGTCCCCATGCTCCCAATTTACTCAGGAGATCTT
>LOJH01023819.1:0-19357 GCA_001685095.1 Ellobius talpinus | reverse complement strand
TTTCCAGTGCTGTTCAGACTCAGGATGAAAAAGAATCATTAAGTAGAGATCAAATGAGAAAGCAGGCTCAAAAATCAAAGGACCACATATACAAAGGAATGTCACTAATCTTGGTATCTCAGGCAGCCTGATATTTGTTTCTGGAACCACACTAACCAAGGTTTTGACTTCTACCTCATTCATTCTGAGGGCTCAGCACCTCATGTAAACTTCACAACACCCTCATCCGTAAAACAACCTTTTGCCACCATTTTTATCATGGAACCTTAAAAAGATGTAAACAGACCTGTACCCTGAAACACAGCAAGTCTGCAATAACTAGTACTTCTCTGCCTGTTTCACTTTGCTTTGTTACTAACACAGCATTCTCAAGGTCTTCATTTATCAAACCTTGAACAAGCACCACAATTACCACTATATCCTAGTGAAGAACTAGATGTCTTAGGTTTCCTGATTCAGGACGAGGAGTTGGCCTCGGTGGCAGAATGCACGCTTAGTATGTCACAGGCCCTAGGTTCTATTCCCAACATCAAAATAAAACAACAAAGACTTGTCTAATCTAGATATCAAACTTGAATTCAATTTAGCAAATATTTACTTCTATTATATGCCAAGCAACAGTATTTGATGCCAGGGCTACAAAGACAAATAAATTGCAATTCCTGCCTGAACTACTTCCTTCTCTAGCAAAGTAATCACAAGTGTAAATAAATACAAATAAATGTGCCCAGTACAAGGAAAGGCGGCACAGAGCTCCTTTTAGGGTCACTTAAAGCTACATAAAGGACGCCTTCATTAATCAAAGATTGGAGGGAGTGAATCAAATGCTTGGCAAAGCTGGGAACTCCTAAGCAGTTTGATATGGATAAAGAATAAAGTCTATGTTAGGAGAAATAGGATACAAGAAGTAGAATAAGGGAAGTCATGGCATGCCAAGGGACTTGCCCTCTGTCCTACCTGCAGGCAATGGGAGTTGCACTCCAGAGCTTTGCAGCTACGCAAAACAAGATTAGATTTGTGTTTTGCTTTTTCATCCTCCGCTCTCAATCTTCATTCTGTTTTGTTATAGTATTTGTCTCAAACAAGGCCTCATAGGTAGACCGGGCCAGCCTGAAACTTTGACATAGCAGGGCTGCCCTCTAGCTCTAGATCCTCCTCCTCAAACTCCCATGTGTATCTATCACAGTCACGAGGCACCAAGTTTGGTTCCCTACATCTGCACTTTTAAGACACTGGTGGCAGCATCGAGGAGACTGAGGGAGCCTCCTACAAGTGAAACACAGAGGTGTTCACTTACGCCAACAGCATATGGGGAAGGATGAGAAATGTTAGACGCAGAATACGTGAGGCTCAACGGCTGCCTAATTACAGGGCCGGCGAGTGAGGGAGCATGACTAGGATGGCTCCCAGCTCTCTGGCTTCGGTGAAAACGGTGATGCCACCACCGACTTGTGCAACAGCCTTGCCTCTGTGTGAACTTACACGTGGTGCAGTCACGTGAGTGAGCCAGGAAACAGCCAATCCTTGAGCTGACTCTAGTTCTAGATCACAGCTTGCTTGTAACCTAACAAGAGCCCTAGAGCCAGGGCCACCCAGTTAACCCCTCTGATTCCTGTCGCTCAGATATTACGGGAAGCAACAAAGGCATGTTGTTTTCTACTCCTAAGAAATGGGATAATTTGTTATACAGCCTCTGTAACGGGAGAGGAAGCATAACCAAAACTGTGGGAACCGCTTTGGAGTCAGACAGCAGGCTCTGAGGACTACTACATGAGAAAACCCAAGGGCCTCTGAAACACTATTAGCTGAAGCCTCATGGTCTTGAGTCAGGCTGCAGGGGAAGCAGGAGGAAAGTGAGGTGGTGCTGCAGGAGGGGCAGGGCACCCTGGTTACATAAGGGAGTAACGTGACCAGCACCATTCCTGCAGGTACATGGACTAAAGAAAACGCACTCACCTGGTGTAACTAAGACTCACAGCAGTGCTCAGAGAGCAGCTTGTCTGTTGACTAGTCTGATAATTCCCACTTATGTAAGAAGAGATTAGCATAGGAAGAGCTATTCAAGAAAAAAGAGCCAGGATGCTGATGGGTAAAAAGACCAAATCCTAGGCTTAAGACAGAATCAAGGGTCTGACTGAAACCTTCGGGCAGATCAAAGGCACAATTCAATCAAACAAAAGGTGTAATAAAGAAATTAAGGGTACGCCTCACAAACCCAATTAATAAAACAATAAAGCTTAAGTAAGAGCAATGTATAAAAAAGCCCAAAGTACTGAAACAGCTAATTTCAGAGGTTTTTGGAGTCTGTGGTTTTGAACTAATGAAAAAGAATCCAGCAAAAATTCACCAAAGACCCTGAAAGTTTTTAGAAAAAACACTTAGGCAGACATAGCCAGCTTGAACTGAAAGGGGCGGAAACAAGACAAAAGGAAATCTTTGAGGCCCTAAAATTCTATTAACAGGAAGTAGACTGAGAAAACTAATCAGCTGTGAAGCACATGCTTTCTGGGGATCACTCTGAGGGTGGAACCAGAGCCTAGAGGGCAAGGCACAGAGCCATGGAGAATTATCCCAGGCCTGGGACCTAATCAAGACCATCCAGCATCTGCCATTCCATTTCAGAACTGCCATGGACCAGCGGTCCTTTGTGAGTTCCACTTCTTCCCTTTAGTAGTTGCCCTGGGTCTGTCCCCCTGGGTCTCTTAGATGAGAGACACCTACCTCAATGCTTGAGCTTCTCGGGTCACTAGTTAACTCCTCACAAGATGCTCAACTCAGAGAACTACAGCCCCAGACCCTCACCCACCTCAGACCCAGATTCGAATGGTATGACTGTGGACTGGGAGCTGCTGCTGTAAGGCCACACTTCTGGGTCAAGTGTATTTTGCATGAGGATGAACATGAACCATTTGGTGGTTGAGAGAGAGACTATGACACCAATGTTACCTAACTGCTTATCTAGGCCCCTTTTATACAGGTCAGGATTGGTCCATGTGACCAAGAAAATATGGGAAAGGATGGACTAGCACTTCTGAGCAATTATCAATCACTGAGGATACTACTTGAGCTCTCCCATTCACCTGATCTCTCAGAGTTCTCCTTCTGGGACAAACCGGCAAAAGGCAAGGTAGAAGGAACTGAAGCCTCTGGCCAAAAGCCAGCAGATTAACAAGGCCTGCTTATAAACGTAGGGGTAGGAGAGATGGCTCAGCTGTTGAGAGCACGTGCTGGTCTTGCAGAGGACCCAGATTCAATTTCCAGAACTCATGTAGTAGTGTACAGCCAACTGTAACTCAAGTTCCAGGGGACCTAATGCCTTCTTCTTGCATCGGCAGGCACCAAGGGTGATGCACACCAAAACGCTTGCACAAATAAAATAAAATGTTTAAGTCTAAACAATAATAATAATTTTGAAAATAATTTAGCTGGGTGGTGGTGGCACATGCCTTTAATCCCAACACTCAGGAGGCAGAGACAGGAGGATCTCTTAGCATTAGAGGGCCAGCCTGGTCTGCAGAGGGAGTTACAGGACAGCCAAGTCTACACAGACAAATCCTGTCTTGACGAGCCCCCATCCCCCAAAAAAGAAAGAAAACAAACAAACAACAACGTAGAAGCAGTTTCTACAATCCCAATAAGCTCTTAAACTGACTACAGATCAGCAACCTGGAGTAAATTCAGGCCAGCACCATCAAACCTTGATTCTTGACTTTCAGAAACTAAATAACAATTATTGTTATAATATGCAAAACTTTTGTCAGCTAAACAGCAATTAAATAAATTGTATGGATCTACAAAAATATATGGAATCCTAATATGCCCAATCCCTTTAAGCTGTACATTCTTTTAATTTAGACAAACGAAAGAACAAAAAATAAAATCATGAGCAATTTCCTACAGAAAACGGTAGCCCTAAAACACTATCTGCCTGCGTGGCACACAGATGGCCCCAGCAGTACTTAACTATACCAAACTAGAACAGGACCCAAACTGAAGAGCAATGAAAGAAACCAGTTCACAAGAAAATAAGTAGCAAAGAAAACTGAAGAGAAAGGCAATCAAAAGGAGACTAAGAAGACAGAGCTGCTCCCAGGAAGGCAGAGAAAACAAATTCCCTGAGTAACAAAAAATGAGAGAGAAATGTGCTCCCTACCAAGACATGGAAGGTGATGGCGGCAACTGGAAAGAACAATGGAATTTCAGATGGACAGCAGGCCCTAGGAGGGTCTAAATAAGAATGTGGAATGTAAGAGCACATTGTCGGAAAACAAGAAAGAAAAGAAAAATGAGAAAGAAACAGGAGGGATTTACACTTCATTTGTAAACTAGATGCTTTGGTGAACAGGCTTTTCCAACTTCAACCGCCATTCAAATGACACTTGTAAAGGTTTCAAGATCTCGAACACAAAGAAGAGTATTACTAACCCATCTGGTGTAATCTCAACATCAATATTAAGGGTATAGAATTTCAATAGATCCTATAGTTAACGATCTGTGTGGAAAATCAAGCTTATTTGATCACTCGCCATTTGAAAGTGGGAAAAAAGGAGACAGAATTTATTAAAATATTAGCTGATAATAGCAAACAGGTTATAAAGGCCTTTATCTTTTAAAATTCAGATAATTTCTTACTTTTGAAGAGCGAAGGCCCTGACTGGGAACTGATTATAAACATGTTAAATTTGCCACCCACCACCCTGTGCAGTTCAGATACAGAAACACTATAGAGAACATGGCGGAGGGCAGGTGAGGAACAGAAATAAGCATAGTATATGTTGGAAGCACTAAGAAATTAGGGCCATATTCCAAAGGTAACGCTATTTCCTCTATTTCTAAGGACTCGGGACAGTTCCTGCTCACACGACAATTGTATCCCTTGGGAGACTGTGTCAGGAGGATGGCCACAAGTTTATGGCCAGCCTGTACTACAGAGTAAGTTCTGTCTCACAAGAACAACAACAAAAACTTACAAACAACTAAATGTAAATTAACAAGAAATGGGTTATATCTATGAGTACATCTTCAGAAAAATAATTTAAAATGTTTGCAATATCAGTACTATGTTCTTATGAACACCTGTACCTCTTACTAAATACATCTGATACCCCAGAAAAGGGATCCTCTAAATCATTTGTTATGACCTTTATACAAGTTGATAATTACAGGGTGGGGCAGATATCATTTCAACTACTATATCTGCGCAGAAAATGATAATTTGCTTAATATTTACCTCCCTTTCCTCGCAACGGTTTAGTTTTTAGAAGTGAGGAAGTAATTAAGTGTATCGTGAATACTAAGTCCATAGAAGAGACTCTCTATTCGGTTCTCAAACTAATGTTACCTGTCAATTGCTGCTCCCGCACACCACCTGCCTTCCTTTCCTAGAAAACACTCAGCATTTTAATAAATCGTCTTCTTATCGTACTGGTTGGTTACTGTCTCACCAAAATGAGATCGTATGTGACAATGTGGACAGTTACACTCTCTCACAGTGCCTGACAGGCAACCGGAAACCCAGTCAACACTAAGTAAAGCGAATGCCGGGCTTGGTGGCCAATGCTTGCTATCCCAGCACTCAACAGGCTGAAGACGGCGGGTTCGAAGGCAGCCTGGGCTGCACAGCGAACCCACATCGTTCTCAAGCGTCTCCCTTTCGCTGTCAATCTGGTTCCCCAGAGCTGTCCGTACTGGTGACGCAGCCCAGGGCATCCTTCCTGGTCTGTGTCCCGACACCAAAGTCGGCGCTAAGCATGCAGAAGGAGCTGTCCCTGAATGAATGACAGAGAGGTCCCGACCCCGGCGGATGATGCAACGGCAGCCGCCGTAGAGCTGGTTCTGAGAAAGCGACTTCAGCCCAGCCCGGCTTCAGCGCACCCCTGCAGACTCCCGCCGCACAAGGCCAAACCCCGCGTGGTGGCACGAACGCCGCCAGCACGCCCTTCTGCCGGGCGAGGCAGGCTCCACCAGGCACCGAGCCCAGGCCACGGGGCGGGCACTCACTGTAGGTCCGGCCCAAAGCTTGGAAGAGCAGGTCTCGCTTCACGCTTACAGTCGGCATGGCGAATCGCGGACACTGCGCTTGCGCCACGTGCCGGGTCTCCGCCGCTCCTCGCGGGCTGTCTCACGTCATGCCTGTGTAAATCCAACAATTTGCACTCCCGTTTTTCAACCGAACACAAGAAAAATGCCACTTTCTGGATCATTTAATATAAACAGATTGTGATGCTAACTGAAAGCTTGGAAAATATATATAATTGGGTGAAATTCTCTCTATTATGACAGGCAACAATACGGACGTCCCCAGAGGCCCGGATGCTCCCAAAGCCCTAAGGAAGTTGCCAAGCTGGGTGGGCGGGGCGTGGAGGGGCGGGTATGGAGGTGGGAAGGGCATTCAGGTAGAGAGTCCTGCCCTGAGGGGTTGAGGAAAGCGGGTTGAGCTGGTGCAAGGCTGTCTGGAAGGAAAACTGTGCAAATTCTAATGGCAAAGTCTGTTAACAGGCCAGTTTTTACTTCTTTAATCTTGAAACTCTACAGATTTTATACCCTAGTTTTGTTTGAACAGAAACCGTATAGGTAGACGGTGTTAGAAACCTCAGAACTGTCAAATATCTATCAAATGCCGTACTCAGCCTAATGCCGGCATGAGCAGATTTCATCCTTAGAGCAACCCTGAGAGAGAGTAGGTCAGACAGTGGTCCACAGAGATGTCAGGATTTACCTAATCCCTGGAGCCTGTAAATGATAACTTTGTGTGGCATCAGCCTCTGTGTGGAGTAAGTTACGGGTTTTGAGATGACGCTTGGCCAGGGTTGTTAAAATGGGTCCTAAAAGCAATAGTGTAGCGTTGTTGAGTAGAAGGCAGTAGTTGGAGTAAGGTCACTACCAAAAAAAAGAAAAGCAGTGGCCTTCAGAAACTCTAAGAAATGAGAAGAGGATTCTCTCCTAGCCTATGGAGCAGCCCCCGAAACACTTTGACACTGCTTTTGGATTTTCGTTTTGAGACAGAGTCTCAACCTGGAACTCACCCTGTACCCCTGGCTAGCCTGAAATTTTCAGAGATTCTCCCGCTGCTTCGAGCCTGTCTTGAGACAGCAGTATGAGTCACCTCACCAGGCTCAAGTTTCTGTTTGAAACCAAAAGTTTGTGTTACTTTGTTTCAGCAGCCATGAAAAAATAAACGCCGAAGCAATACCCTTCCCTCTTTAAGAAATAAACAGGCATGGACTGTGGGACCCACCCAACCTGTAAGGCAGAGCAGAGGCAGCGTTTCTTCAAGGGAACTCTGCCCCTTCCACCACGTAGCAAGGGTCTCTGCTGTCTGTCACATGAGGAAGCAGAAGCAGGGTCAGATCGAGGCCATCTTGACAGTTAATCAAAGAGTTTTTCTGTCCTGATTTCCTCTTACAGCCAGGCCATATGTGGCTTTCTGACCCCAAATTACTGCATGTTAATGTGCCCTTTGGGGCGCACACTGCAGGATTTTCCATGGCCAGAACCTCAGTGTTCTTATCTATAAAATAGAGCTGACTATACATACCTTAGAAAATTAATGTGAGGTTTTGAAATTATTCTCTTAATGAACTAGCACGGACCTTATGCCATTGATCCTGAAAATAGGACAGGCATCACCAGTTTTGTCTTTCTTCATCAGTCACCTGCCCTTGAACGCCCGTGACACATTGCTTCCACCTGTCATCTCTCCCCAGGAATACATCATGCTTCTTTCTCATTACATATGATCACTGTGTGCCTTCTTTGTCACTAAAACAGCTGGGATAGGACTGGAGAGGAGTAAACAGAAATAGGACGTGAATGCTCATCACAAAAAAATAGCTCTGACTGATAGAAAAGATGATTGGAAAAAAACTGAAGTAGAGCATCACAAAATGCAAATAGATGTTGAAGTTTGGGGCCAACCTGAAAGCTGGATTGGGGTTAGAGTATCAGGCAGTGAATGCGCTAACCTAAAGATGTATTTTCGGGCATATGTAAGTGGGGGGACTATAAGATAAAATAAAAGACCACAGCAACAAATGCAAACCAATTCGTTCTGAGTGTGGTAGAAGAAGGGAGGCCAGGGAAAGTGAGCATTAATTTTCCCACAGAGAAACAGAGTGAGCAGATAGACAGACAGGTAGCAAAGTAGTGGTCCACACAAATCAGGAGGCTGAGAAGTTCTACAATCTGGTGTCCGCAGACTGCACACCCAGAGAAATGAGTAAGCTGGTTTGAAGGTTTGAAAGTGAAGAACCTCTCTGAGGGACTGAGGTCCTCATCTGAGCACCTGAGGCCCAGGAACACTGAGGGCAGGAAAAGATCAATGTCTTAGATCAGTCTCGAAGACAGTGATTTCCCACTCCCTCCACCTTATGCTCTACAGAAGCCCTTGACGAGCTGGATGGTACCCACTCACATTAGACAGAGAATCTGCCTAACTTAGTTCACCAGCTCTAATGCTTATCTCTCAGAAGCACACAACTAAGTATTTGACCACTTATCTGGTAATTTTTTAAGTTGGGCATGTGACCATATATTTTACCCTTGGGCTGCAGAGATGGCTCAACCGTTAAAGGATAGGCTCACAACCAAAATTAACCATCATGATTCATTAGAGATTTAAAAATGCTGCTTTGTTTTACCTGATACATTATCATAGGTATATTTTAAGAAATTATAGATGGATATTGGAAACAAAGGTTGTAAGTAATGCTATTTGGAAGTCAAAGAGGAATAATTCTTGATATTTTACTTTTAAGGTTTGTTTCCCTAGAGAGTTATTTATAAAGTTTAAATCAATTGAAATTATTTTTTCTATTGATTCTGGATTTTAAGTTGTATTTCTGAAAGTCTTCCACTATACAATTTTTTTTAGATCACAGTTTCCTCTTTGAGTACTTCAGTAGAATTCTTTTCCATTGAAATCTCAGATCTTTTTTGAAATTTGTTTTGGTTTTTAGAGTTAATGAACAAGCCAGTTTTATTTTCTTTTTGAAAAGAAATGCCAATACCACTTATTAAAAAGCTTCTTTTTCCCCTCCAGTTTGTAATATCGTATACTAAATTTCCACATATATTTGGATCTCCTGCCAAACTGTCTGTTTCAATGCCAGTACCAAGCTATTTTAATGATTATGGTGTCATTTTCCAAATCCCTCCTGGAAACCAATTCCGAAGGCCAAAGAACCACATTGTCATTTAGTTACACCAATGACCCTACTTCTCTAGTTACTTTTCACATTGCTGTGACCAAAAATACCCAACAGAAATAATTCAAGGGAGGAAAATTTAGTTTTGGCATGCTTTCAGAGAGTTCTGTCCGTCATCGTGGGAAAGGCATGGCGAGGTGGTTCAGTTCTCATCATGGAGGCCCAGGAAGCAGGGAGGGAAATGTGGGTGCTCTCTTAGCTTCCTCCCTTCCATCTTCCACTCCAGCCAGGTCTCTAGCCCATAGAATGGTGCCACCCACATGCAAAACAGATCTTTCCCTCTCTGAAATTAGCCTTCACAAGCACAGCCAGAGGTGTGCCTCTCCATCTCCTAGGTGTTCCAGTCAAGTCGGCATGCATAATAACTTCCATAAGCATGCTTCTCTTTCATCATGAAATTTCACTCTTGGAATTATTCTGAAGAAAAAAACCTGTTATCATGTCTTTGTAATGTAGAAAAAACTGAAACAGCTGAAACATCTCACAACATGGCTTGATCAAAGTATTTCAGTATGACATAATATGAAGACATTAAAAAGAATATAGAAGGCCAGGGATTCAGCTCAGTGGTAGAGTGTTTGCCCAGCATGTGTCACATCCTTGGTTTGATGCCCAACTCCCCAAAGTAAAATATAAGTAAAAATAATGTTGACTGTTGTGAGGGCCAGTGTTAACTTGGCAGACTCTAGCGTCACCTGGGAGCTGGGCCCCAGAGAACGCCTGTGAGGGTTGTTGATTATGATGCAGAAAGACCCATCTTAACTGTGGATGGGACTATTTCCTGGAGAGGGGATTTTGGATTATATAAAGTGGAGAAAACAGGGTGGGCACTGCATTCATCCCTCTGTAGCTCATTTTTTAAAATATTTATTGATTATGCATATAGTGTCTGCATGTAGGCCTGCACACTAGAAGAGGACACCAGATCTCATGATAGATGGTTATGAGCCACCCTGTGGTTGTTGGGGATTGAACTCAGGACCTCTGGAAGAGCAGCCAGTGCTTTTAACCTCTGAGCCATCTCTCCAGCCACCCCTCTAGTTGTTGATTAGGGCTTCAATGTGACCAGCTGCTTCAAGCTCTTGCTAGTTTGACTTCCTTTCTTGGATGGATCTTGAACAGTGAACTAAAATGAACACTTTTCCCTTGAGTCACTCTGTTATAATATTTTATCACAGCAACAGGGAAAAAAACTAAGATAACTATCTGCTGTCATACACACACACACACACACACACACACACACACACTGTATCTATATAGTGATGTGATTTTGTTTTTAGAGAAAGGGTCACTCTATGTAGCCCTGGCTGTCCTGAAACTTGATATGATAGACCAGATGGCCTGGAACTCATAGATATTCACCTGCCTCTGACTCCCAAATGCTAGGATGAAAGGCATATGCCAACATATCCTGATGTATGCTGTGACATTTTTAACATGAAAAAATTCTTCAACAAATAGTAAACAAAAAGTTATTAAATACTATACTTAAATGATTAATTTTGTCTGAATGTATGAATGTGTAAATATGAATGAAATAGATTAGTGCATGATATGCACCTGTTATTAATAGCCATCTCTAGGAGGTGTAATTATTTTCTTCATTATATATTTTATAGTTTACAGAGCTGTAATTAATAGTTATTGCTTTTATTTTGAGGAAAAGTGTCAGTATGGAACACAACACAATCATGCTCAGTTCTTCCCTATGCCTGATCACTGGTAGACGGCTCTCTCATCGCCATGCAGGGCCAGGGACTGATTGTTTTTGCCTGTCAAAGTTTTAGTACTCACAGAGAACATGGCTGAGAGGACTGTGTAACTCTCCCATAATGCTTGCGGCTCAGGAAGTAATTGGGAAAGTGATACTGTCAGGTGTGAAATTCTTTCTGCATGGGACCGAGAACATAGTCCCTTTGAAACTAGAGCAGTAGGACTTTAACATGACACAGATACCGTATATGTTTTCACGGTTATGCTGTCCACGGCCAGCCTTCATTTCCACTGACGACAGTCAGAATAAAGTATGTAGAAACAATTTCAAAGCTGCAAAGGGCTATTTGAATCTCAGATACTTACTCTGACGCTAACAGTCCAAGGGACTGTTATAAACTCTCTAAAGTTAAGTCAAGTGGAACTTGATCCATATCTTCTAGGAGCGGGATTGTGCATGCAGATATACAATTTACTATGATTGTCTAGTCTGTACTATTGTGTGTCTTTACTTACTCACAATCAAAATCTCACACACTTTTTCTGTTTTCTATGGATGTAACTAGTGGTAGAGCACTTACCTTCCCAGCAAGCATGAGGCCCCATTCCATTCTGAGTATAAAAACAATCTATGCGCATTCCCTTAACTCCAGCTACTCACTCAGGAAGCTACAAGAAGACTGTGATTTCAGTGTTAGCCTAGGCACCACAATGAGGCCCTGACCTTAGAGTAAACCCCAAACTAGTTCTCACTGAGAGAAAATGGCTGACAACAAGACAGAAGGCAAATGAATAGAGCCTCTTTAAAGGGCTGAAATCCCTGGTTGTTTTTTTAAGATACATGTATCCCTTTATACTTCCTGAAACCTGTGCTTTTCACAAGATGTTCAGAGGGATAAGGGTTACAGCGTTGCAAGCTGGAAAGTTACAGTTTAGAGTCAAGAAATAAATAGATGACCTATAATGTGGGGGTCAAAAACCATATTAAAAAGTTGAAGAGCAGTAGCAATGGCTCAAAGGATAAAAAAGCTTGCTGCCCTTTCAGAGGACACAAGTTTGGTTCCCAGCTCTGTTGGGCTGCTCACAACCAACTGTAAAGTTCCAGGGGATATGGCAGGGTCTTCTTGCAGAGGTTTGCACAACACACATGAACACATAAATACAAATAAATCTTTTAAAAGTTAATACTGCATTGTGAGAGAAATGGAAGAAATTCTGGGATTTTAAAAGTGACAAGATTAAAATTTGGTATTTTGAAAAACTCATAGTAATCATGGTTTTAGTTTCTCATCATTCTAGCAAAGTCCTTGTAGTGTTTAAATGGGAATGGCTCCCATAGGCTCATGTTTGGCCTGCTTGGTGGAACTGTTTGGTGGAAGGGTTAGGAGGTATGGACTTGCTTCAGGAGGTGTGTCACCGGAGTGGACTTCGAGGTTTCAAAAGCTGAGGCCAATTCCTGTTTTCTCTCTGCCTCATGTTTGTGTTTCATGATGTAAGCTCTCAGCTACTGCCCCTGCCCGCCTGCTGCCATGGTTCCTGGCATGATGGTCATGGACTCACCCTCTGAAACTGTGAGCTCCAAATAACTCTTGTATAAGTTACCTTGGTCATGGCATCTCTTCACAAAAAATAGAATAGTAATTAAGATGTTTCCTGATGTGGGTTTACATTGGCTCACAACTCCAGACATCAAGCTCAAGATCCTGCAGCCTCATTTGTTTTCTGGTGAGGGTGGTGACTCATGGGAAAGACTGTAGAGTCTACATTGAGGTGGTAGTTTATATCTTGAGTCAGGACAGTGAGAGAATAGACAGGGAGTTACAGTTTAAAATTTGAAACGTCACCCAAACACTCATATTTTGAACAGTGGATCCCTAGTTTATGGCACTAGTTTGAAAGCTGTGGAACCTTCCTGAGATGGAATCTGGCTGGTGTGAAACAGGTCCCTGGAAAAGGACTTTTGAAGGTATACACTCCTAGTTAGACCCTGTGTTTTCTGCTTTCTATTTTGGGGCCAGTGAGCGGATATCCACACAAGCTCTTGCTGCAATGCCTTCCCAGCCATGATTGACAGACACCTCTTAACTGGTGCCAAAATTAACCTTCCCTCCCTTAAGTTGTTTATGTTAACGATTTTGTCACAGCATCTACAAAATCAGCAAATACGAAAGATCTTACAATCCTCCTGGAGTTTATGCCACAATACTCTTGGACCTACCAGACCTGACTTCTTTAAGGTCAAAGCACTTCCCCTAAGTATTCCCTCCCCTCACCGGGAGCCAATCCTTTAACATGCACCTCTGGGGACATTCATCCAAACCATAGCGAGAATACTATGGAAAATAAATCAGGGAATAGTTGAGGGAGAAAATTTCATGGTGAGGGGACCACTTAAGAGGTTGTAGTAATATAAGGGAGACATGGTAGTGACCAGGACAGGGGGAAAATATGTGTAGAAGGAGCAACCATATGATGATGATGATTAATGATGATGGAGGGTATCAGGGAAGGCGACATGTTGTATACAAGAAGGCACAAATAGCCAAAAAGACACACACTTGAGTTCAAGCCCCACTTTCTGGATTGGACTGTCTCAGATGGTTCTGGCTGCTATGACATTTATTTGTCACAGCTCTGGAGGCTGGAAAACTCAAGACCAAGGTGCCATTGTTGGGTTCTGATAAGCCCGTGGGTGTATTGCATATAGCTGACTTGTGGATGAGGGTTCACAGCAGATAGAAGAAATGAGCCTCTTTCTTTGGGACAATACCCCATTCATAATCACTCTTGCCCTAATTGCTAATCAGTAAGACTGCTCAACAGGCAAAGGCACCTGCCACCAACCCTGAGCACCCCCAGCATTCAGTTCCCAGAAACCACATAGTGGAAGGAAAGAACCATTTCTTTCAAGTTGCTCTTTGACCTCCAAACACAAGTGATGGCATGTGTGTACACATACACGGAAAAAAATGTAGTAATAATTAAAAAGACCTAATCACCTCCCAGTTACCTTCACCTCTTTTCTTTTTCTCTTTTTTTTTCTTTTCTTTCTTGTGCAAAAGGTTTATTGGGAAAGGGAGAGAGTGGAAGATTGAAAGGCCCTGTCAGAGTGAAGACCTGAGAGGCAGGCAAACAAGAGGAAGAAGAGGCAAGAGAGGAAAGAAGAAGCAAAGAGGAGTAAGAGGCAAAACAGATGAGAGACAAGAAACGTAAAGAGACAAAGAGCTATCTTCCCTTCTTAAAGGCAATCAACTTAGTGAGCAGGATTTCTGTTTGAATTCTGAGGGAGAGGCAAATATTCAGACCATGAAGCAAACCGTCTCAGAATCTGCAACTAAATGATGGCGGCTGCTTTGTCCCAGGGCTGCTCATCTCAGGAACGTGCCTGCACACAGTTTCAGTTTGCTTCCCCAGACTCTCCTTGCCCCTGACTGGATTGGGTTGATGGTGCTCCAAATTCACAGATCCAGTGTGCATGACTGCAATGACCATAATAATTTCTAGAAGTAATAGCTTATAGTGTATATATATGTATATACATATATTAATGTATTATATTATATAGTGTCATATATAATTTTAAAGAGCAACCAGGAGTGAGGCATGGTGGTGCATGCCTTTAATCCCAGCAATCAGGAGGCAGAGGCAGAGGATCTCTGCGGGTTTGAGGGCAGCCTGGTCTACATAATAAGTTCCAGGACAGTCAGGGCTACATAGAGAGATTTTTGTCTAANAAAAGCAGCCGGGGAAGCACAAGTTTTGTAAAGTGTCCATCATTTATTATTATTTATTAGCACCACACTCGGGGGTGGAGACAACTGAGGCTAGACTTCTGGGGCTTTCAGAGGAGCAGTGAAAAGCAGCACTGGTACTGTGTGGATCTGAGTCCTCGGGAGAACTCTGGCAATAGGAAAATGTGGACAGAAAGACATATTGCTGCACAGTGATGGCATCACAGCCTAGGTTTGCTAGGCAGCACTCCTGTATTCCACCCATGGCCATCCCCCAGATGGGCCATCCCCAAGCCCCATCACCCTGACAAAATAGCTAGCTAATGAATCCAAAAAGAAGAAAACCAGCCAAGGCAAATTCCTTGAGCTTTTCCCAAAAAAGTCTTGAAAATAGTTTCTTGAAAAACATTCCTTTGACACTGCCACAGTGAAAATGTCTCATTTAACTGTAAGCCAAATGGTCTTTCTCAGTGGATCACAGTAAGCACAGCAGGTGGTTTCTGTGAGTATGTAGAGGGATGTAAACAAGAAAAACGATTATTTATGAGCAATTAATTTTACGAAATCAAAACTGTGACTTTTGTCCTATGTTCTCCCTTTTAGGGAATCTCCACCTAGAAAGAATATTGCATTAAAGCTTTAATTATTTTAGTTATTTACTTTATTTTTTATGTGTATGAGTGGTATGTACCACATATGTGCTGGTGCCCATTAGATCCACCATGTGTGTGCTGGACACTGTACCCAGGTACTCTGAAGGGCTGCGAATACTCTTAACCATTGAGCTATCTCTCTAGCTTTTTGGGTTTTTTATTATTGTTTATAATATGTTGTATGTGTATATGTGTATGCCACATATGTGTTGGTGACCACAGAGACCAGAAGTGGGTATTATATCCCTGGAGCTGGAGTTTAAGGTAATTGTGAGCTGCCTGAGATGGATACTTGGGACCAAACTCCACTCCTCTGAAAGAATATAAAGTGTTCTTAACCACTGAGCTATCTTTCCAACCCCATTAATTCATTCTTTAAAAAATACGTGCTTCTATCTGTATGTTGATCTTGATGACAGGAGAGGACACACTCTTCTACCTACAGTTCAACAATGTGTTCCTTGTTCTACAATGTTCTCTTCCTTCTTGTATTTGAGAAAAGCTTTACTCTGGTAGCTACTTGCCTGGGTGCTAGAAAAACAAAGTTATTTTTCAAAAGTAGAAACGTGATTCTGTTCTTTCCTATCCTAACCTACCCTGTGTGGAAATTTGCTCAGCTTTTAGACTCCATTTCTTCATTAGCCAAAGAAATGTCTATCCTCAAAGGTCCCTATAGGGTTGAAGTCAGACATGCAGCCTAAAATCTGTAGCATCGTACATAGAGGTGTACGCACTCAGTGGTGTTCGTGTGTYGGGTTTGGAAGTGCAGTCCCCTCTTTGAACTACATTTCTCCAAATATTGAGGCACCCACAAAATAAGATCAACACCCAAGAAAGGACAAAGGAAGCAGTGGTTCTTGCTGGCCTCAGAAGAGCTGAAACTGTTGGTCTTTATGTATGTTTCATTTCACTAAAAATACAGTCTCCCAAAGAAGGAGGGAGATGTGGATTCGGTGGGAGTTGATGTCTCTGCTCAGCTCTGCCACAGCCTCTTTGCTTCATGTTGTGTTATAAACGTTCCCGTTTCAAGTGTTAAAAAAATATTTCTGTAGGGGAAAAAGGTCTTACGGCATGCTGCTTTTCCTCATCAGTTCTAACCCTTAAGGACAGGGATTGCTTGAAGGGCTATAAAGAGATGTAGGTTTACCAATTACCAGTAAGTAACTGGCTGTTTGGGGCAAATGATTCCGTTTCTATGCTCTCAGTTCCCTCTCCTGTGATATGTGTAGCTTCGAAGGATAATGTCAAAGGTTCCTGTTGAAGTATAATATCAAATGTTGATTTTTTTGTTTGTTTGTTTTTTGTTTAGTTTGTTTTGGTTTTCTTGAGACCAGATCTCATAAAGTCCAAGCTGGCTTCAAAGTTACTACATAGCCAAGCATGACCTTGAACTCCTGATCTTCCTTCCTCCCAAGTGCTGGCATTATAGGCATGTACCACCACGCATAATTTCCTTTTAGTTTTAATTCTAGAGATCCAGGAAACTTATAAAGCAACAATTGTTTGAGGAACTAAAACTTTCTCATTATTTCAACCCAGTAACCACGTTTTTCCAGTGCTCACACAACACATGCACAGGTGGACACACACTGAATGTCCAAAGACTGGGTAAATAATTTAATTGTTGATTAAATGAAGATGGGGCTGGATGTGGCAGTACACACCTTTAACCCCAGCACTTAGGAGGTAGAGGCAGGTGGATTTCTGTGAGTTCAATGGTTCAATGTCAGTCTGGTCCACATAGTGAGTTCCAGACCTGCCAAGGCTATATAGTGAGACCCTGTCTCAAAATACCAAAACAACAACGTGATGCTAGGTTGATCAACTGATTGGCCCTCTTGGCTCTGAGGATGGCTCCAGTGAACTGTGATAATATGCGGCTGAGCTGGAGAGTTTAAAAATAGCTTCTGCTCTATCAGAGGATTTGGGTCTGATTTCCAGTACCCATATGACAGTTCACAGCTGACTGGCTGTAACTCCAGTTCCAGGGGATCCAATGCCCTCTTCTGTCTTCTGTGGGCATCAGGTGTACATGTGACAGACAGACAGACAGACAGACATGCAGGCAGAACACCCATATACATAAAATCAAACTGTAAAAAAATCCATTCACACATAAAATAAAAATAAGTCTTTAAAAAATATGACAGTTCTTACTGATTGCAGTATTGCATGCCAGTAGCCTCAGCAGCAGGGAGGCAAAGCACGTGGGTCAGGAGTTCAAGTCCATCAACACATGGAGTACTTGAGCTACGTGAATCCCTCTCTCAAGCCAGTCCTCCACACCGAAAAGATCTGATAGCTCTTTGCCAGCTGATTTCTGTGGGATAATGGTGAATGCATCACCAATAGCATTCTAACTGATTTGGACCAGGAGTTTTAGGTGTTCATCTTCTCTGATCATTTCTATCTTTCAGCCATATTTCAATCCATCTCTGTTCTGCCTAACTTCCAGTTCAGGGCAAACCATAGTCCTCAGCACTTAACTTACAATAACGGCACCACTCCCCCCCTTCTTTCTGTGTGTGTGCTTAGGTTGTTTTAGTTTTTGAGACAACATCTGGTGTAGCCCTGGCTGACCTGTACTATGAGCCCTGATTTTCCTAGCTGCAAAGTGGAATGGATACTTTGAAATGTTGCTATGGAGCCAGGTCATACCCAGCAAGAGATCTTCACAGTGTGTAACACAGTGTGCATGTAATTCAATCACACTATCCCCACCTAGCATCAAAGATGGCTCAGAAGGAAATCTACTAGAGAAGACAGTAACTCTTCAACCAGGAAAACAGAACAAAAACAGGCAAAAGAGCAGTTTTGCTAACAAGAAGTTATAAATGTCTCCCCTCCCCTTTTCTTAGGAAGACCTTTGCACACACATTTCCCTTTGCTCGGTAAACCTCCTCCATCAGATTATTTGTTTAAAACTCGGGTCAAGGGCTGGAGAGATAGCTCAACTGTTAAAATGCTTGCAAGCGTGAGGATCTAAGTTTGATGCCCAGAATCGGGTAAAAAAAAAATCAGGCTAGAGAGGTGATAATGGAGGATTCCTAGGAGTTGTTGGATAGCCAGAATAACCTAATTGGGTGAACACTAAGTCCCAGTGACTCTATCTCAAAAATCAAAGTGTAAGGGTAAGATAGTATTCTTGAGAAACATAGCTGAGGTTGACCTCTGACCACCATACACATTCAGGAGCACTAGGCAGGTAATGGCTGAGAAGGACTGACAGACAAGTCAAGTCCCTTCAGATTCTAGATCGTCCTGTCTTGTGCCCCTAATAGAGTACTGAAATTATATACTACTCATTTGTGTGGTTATTTTCCTTAGATCTGTCCTTTCCCCAGGAGTCATTTTCTCTGAGAACAAGACAATGGTGATTTGGTGGGCTTTCAATAAATATGGATTGAACGAACGAAAAGAAATTACCCAAGACTTGTGTAAGAATTTTAGGATACAAAAGAAAACACACACACACACACACACACACACACACGGTGGGGGTAGTGTGGGGTTGCCTCTCTAACTAAACCATTCCCCAGTTATTGGGTTCAAAGGAAGGGGTGGGTTAAGGGCGCAAGGTGGTCGATTGGATGAACAAATGGTCAAACCCGGGTGGAGACCCAGGCCCTAGCGAGTGGGTAGGAGGCGGGTTGACCTCTCCACGGGTCTCCAGGGTCCTGCTTCGCGCCACACACGAGGAACCGAGGAATCCAGGAACCGCAGCACCCTGCCTCAGCCCCGCCCCAGGAGAAGTTTCGTCCCCGCCCGCTGGACCCGCCTCCCGGTCGGTCCGTACTAGTAGCACAGACCTTGTGGAAGGTGCTATCCTGCCGGTGACACTATGAAGATCGAGTTCGCACCACTGAACACCCCACTGGCGCGGCGCCTGCAGACGGTTGCCGTGCTTCAGTGGGTCATGTCCTTCATCTTGATAGGTAAGAACCCCGCTGAACCACACTCACCTACCATTCTCACTTTTATGATTTTTTAAAATCTGAGCAGCCGCAGTGGGCAGGCCGGTTCCGCTTGCAGGCGGTGGGCAGGCGGCAGT
>LOJH01023818.1:2187-19357 GCA_001685095.1 Ellobius talpinus | reverse complement strand
TGCCTCCTTTCTCCCAGCATTCAGTTTAGTTTTCCCCACCTACCTAAATTCTGCTCTATTATAGGTCCAAAGCAATCCTTTATTAACCAATGGTATTCACAGCATACAGAGGGGAATCCCACATTAATTAACTGTATGGGTGTCTTCCTCTACCACTCTCTACCTTATGTTTAAGACAGGGTCTCTCACTGAACCCAGGATTTACTAATCCGCTTAATGGGTTGGCCATTGTTTTCCAGGGATCTGCCTGTCTCTACCGCTACCCTAAACACTAGTGTTACAGGCCAGCTACAGACTAGTTACAAACAGTTACAGACACCATGACCAGCTTTTTTTTTTATGTGGCTGCTGGAGATGGAACTCACATCCTTACACTTTACTGACTGAACCATTTTCTCAGTCTTGGGCGAGCATTCATTATTTGAACTTGCACTTGGTAATGGCCATTGATAAAGAAAGGATTATGGCCCCGATGTTGACAGATACCTGTAAACCAAGGCCCAGAGCATCTATCCAAATCCAGGATGTTAGCTGGGACTCAGGGCCTGTGGTGTACATCCTTGGAACACACTGTCTGCCAGCATCTGGGTGGTGGCTATCACTGTGGTGCCATGTATGGGCTTCAGCCTTCAGTCTGCTCTAGTACCTGGGGATGAGGTGCACACTCCTTTCCCCTTCTATACTGGCTGCTTAGCAGAGGTTCAGCGAAGGTCTGAGCTATCAGATGAATGAAGCTCTAAAGTGCTGTCTCCAGTGCTTTTACGAGAAGAGGGGAACCACAACAAAAACATAAGTGCATGTTCTAGTTTCTTGAGAGGGCACAAGTTGTGACATTATAGGTCATTAATGTGCTACAAATCTCTGTCATTAGGAGGATAATTGCCTTCCACTGTAGGGAGGAAGTGGCTGGATAATTATAGCCCGAGGTCTGTCATCTCGTCTCCCTGCTGTCTGTTAGGGCTAGAAACTGAGATGCTGTGCAGCAGACACCAGGTGTCTTAATGATTAATCTACTTCGGTACCCAGAGCCACTGGAAACACAGCACAGTGCAAATGTTTCCTGATGATTTCAGGAGACCAATCCTACAGAACTACTACTGTCACTGATGTTTCCAAGGCCACCTGACTATGACGTCTTGGTTAGTTTAATAAAGCTTACTTTCTGAGGAGCATTGATTAGGAGTTCCTACAACTCACCGTAGCTTGAGATGGCAGCACTTGTTGAAGACAGTATGTTGTCCGCATTTTACCCTTTGCCTGGAAGGTCATTGAGGGTGGTGTCCGGACTCACTAGGGATGCATGGACCAAGTTTGAAGCTGATAAGAAACTGCTGTGATGGTTGGTTTTTGTCAGCTGGTCCCAAACCTAGACATATCTTGGAAGAGGAAATCTTAATGAAGAAAATGTCTCCATAAGATTGGCCCATAGGCAAGTCTATAGGGCATTTTATTGGTTAATGACTGATGTAGAAGGGCCGAGACAACTGAGGGTGATGCCAACCATAGGAGGGTGGGAGTGAGTGGTATAAGAAATTGAGCTGAGCAAGCTATGAGGAGCAAGCTATGAGGAGCAAGCTAGTAAGCAGCACTCCTCCATGGTCTTTGCTTCAGTTCTTGTCCCCAGGTTCCTGCCTTGACTTCTCTCAGTGATGGACCGTGACCTGAGATGTGTAAGCTGAAATTAACCCTTTTCTGTCCAAGTTGATTTTGGTGATGGTAGTTTATCGTAGCAAAAGAAACCTAACTAAGACAGCTTGTTAGCTCATGTGGTGATTGGTCTAGGGTTCTGCTAATGGGGCTTAGAGCCCAGTTGTATACATAGCTGTACCCTGCACTTCATATTTGGCGGCTCATTAGAAATCAGTCTGTCCTAAATGTTCACTAAAAAGTACTCAAAGATAAAGATGATGGGAGAAATAGAGATGATGAATTGACCTATTATTTTTTTAAAAGATTCGTTCTAATTTTACTTATGTGGTGTTTTGTGTATGTGTGTGTTGTAGGCAATGTTCTCATGGACGTAGGTGCCTGTGGAAGCCAGAAGAAGGCATCAGATCCTTGGGAGCTGGAGTTACAGGCAGCTGTGACCCACCTGACAAGGACTGTGGGACTCCAATTTTGATTCTCTGCAAGAGCAGCCACCTTTAACCACAGACCTGTCTCTTCAGGCTGAGATGACCTGTTATTCCAAGTTTTTCCACTTTCTTCCATCTGGCTATAATCATATAAAGTAGTCACAGAAAAATGAAACAGAATTCATGCAGACTGAGTCTTAGTAAACCGGAAGGCTTCTCTTGACTCAAATGTCCTTAATTAAATTTTTTTTTATTAAATTCTGTCAAGAAATTACCTCTTTAAATGGTGAGAGGACAGGGATAACTTCAGAGCATGAATTTGACCTACCTTGGAAATACAGCTACAAAATGTTTATCCATATTAGTGAGTAACAGTGAACGCATCAAACAAGTTAAACAGTCGTGGGTAGATGCTCACCAGTCAGTACTTACACTTTGGGGCCAGCTCCATGCTGCTCCTGTCTTTGGGGAGTCTCTGTGTGCTCTCAGGGACTCAGTGGAACTGTCCTTAAATGCTCCCATGGCGGTTTGCTCCGAGTCCCTGAATAGCACCTGCCTCCTGTGCTCCAGTTCTTGTTGCTGTAATTGCTTGCTGCCTGGGTGGTGAGGTTCTCCAGCACCTGGTGTGTGGGTGGGTGGATGAGCTACTTTTCTCATCGCTGGGACAAAAACACCTGACTAACGCAACTTAAAGAACCATTTATTTTGTCCCACAGTTTGAGGGTTCAGTCTGTCCAGGTGGGACGGTATGGCATCGGGAGCGTGCAGTGGTGGGTCGCATTGTGTCCACAGTCAGGAAGAAGAAAGTGATAAGGCCTGGTGTTTCGTACTTTTCCCTTTTCATTCAGCCTGGGACCCTAGCCCAGAAATGGCACCGCCCACATTCAGGGTGACTCTTCCAAACCCAGTTAACCCAATCTAGAAACTCCCTCCCAGACCCACCCAGAATTTTATCAAGTAGTTGATTCTAGATCTTTTCAGTCTGATGATCATTGTTGCCCATCATCGTGATGGGTTCGTAGGAGATGGGTTTTTGTATGTTGAATGGATAACTAATAGGATTTCATTGAATTTAGTCTTTCACACTGGCCTAGAAGACATGCTGTACTGAGACATTGCCAACTTGTAAATACTCGACAACTCCCTCTCATGGTTTAGAATAAGGAGGTTCATGGTGCAGTGGTTTTTCTTCTTCCCCTTCCTCATTTCCTTCTCTTGTCCTCTCTTGCTTCCTCTCAGGCTCAAGACAAGATCTCTCTTAGTCATCTTCACCCCAAGGTCTTTCTGAACACCCTTCTCTTCTTTCCAGGCAGGCATTAATGAAAACGACTTTCATGATGGGGCTTGGTGTGCTGGCCGGAACGACCTCCATCAATGGATTGAAGTGGATGCCCGGCGCCTGACCAGGTTCACGGGGGTCATCACCCAAGGAAGGAACTCTCTCTGGCTGTAAGTGGGTCTGGACCTGTGCCTGTCAGACTCTGCCTCTAATGAAGGGTGATGGAAGGTGGCCAGGGCTGAACGCACCTCCCACCCCCATGCAGGGTTCAGTGGAAATGGAGGATGGAGTGGACAAAGGTCCAGCCATAGATAAGCCCTCGAGGCAGGTGGCTGCTAGCTTGGGTCCTAACAAGAGATTGGTATCTGGACAAGTGGGTTAAACTCAGCCTGAGGTAGGGACTCTCAGCAAACAATGAGTACATGGTCTTGGGAGGAGAGAGGAAGGACCATTCAGACTCTGGGAGAAGGACTAGAAGCCTTGGCATGTTTCCAAACAAATGACCACTTGAGATGTGTTATAAGGATGAACCAGCTGAGACCTGGGGATGAGACCCCTTCTCAGACTTGATCTTGGGATTAGAGCTATAATAGTAACAAGGATGGTCTGATAGCGATCCCATGAGATGGCAATAACCTCTTAAAACCGTCCATCTTGGATAGGGATGCAGCTCAGTTGGTAGCGTGTGTGCTTATTATGCTTGGATCCCTGGGTTCCATCCCCAGCACTGAATAAAACTGGGAGAAGTAATGAACAGCTGGGAGGTACAGGCAATTCAAGGCCAGCTTTAGCTCCCGTGTCAGTTACCTTTCTAAAACACAGGACCAAGTCAACTTACAGAAGAAAGGGTTTATTTGGGCTTATAGTTCCTGAGGGAAAAGGGCCCATCATGTTTGGGAGACAGGTGCCATAGCAACTGGAACATCAGGCGGAGAGCTCAAATCTTGAAACATGAGCAGAAAGAGGAGAGAGTGAAGTGGGAATGGCGTGAGGCTTTGAAACCTCAAATCCAGTGCCCAGTGTTGCACTTGCTCCAGCAAGGTCACATCTTCTGGACCTCCACAAACAGTGCCACCTACTGGGAACCAAGTGTTCAAATGTCAAAGCCTTCCGGGTGTGTGTGGGGGGCATCCTCATTCAAACCACCACAGCTGTATAAAAAGTTCAAGGCCGAGTTGGGCTACACGAGACCTGGTCTCTAGACAAAACAAAAGAGCAGAAGAGACCAGAACAGAATGGAAGGGAACATCTGTCTTGCGGTGTCTTTCTACCATGGAACACTATTCTGCTTAAAGATGAAGGGAATTCTGGTACATGTTGTAAGTGAATCAGCATTGGGGGACATGATGCTAAATGCAATTAAAAAACATAAAAGGAAGGATACCAGATAATTCTGCTCACACAAGGACCAAGAATAATCAGATTTTTAGAGAAGGAAAATTGGATGGTGATTATTAAACACTGGGAGGTGGGTGAGGGCAAGTTAATATTTGTAAGTAAAGAGCTAAAATTCAGAACGGTGGTGGTGATGATGGCAAGTCAGGGCAGGTGGACTTAGAGTCACAGGATGCACACTAATCAAGGCAGTATGAGGAATCCTGTGGCCTGGAGATTTTGTGAAAATACGTATGTATTTCTTCTTATTATATGAAAACTCCACCCTCCCTACCTCAGTGGTTATGAAAATGAATGACTCTGACCATGGATCCTGGGCATGCAGAAATGGGGTCTCAGCAGGTCTCAGTGTGGTCAACAGGACACCAGTGACTTCTGAACATAAGTGAGAAGTCTTCAGGTTCCTCTATACTTGCCTACACTGAGAAGTCAAGGACATGAGGGTGCCATGTTTCAACATTAGAAAATGGCTTGTGGGATTCCATTGAGATCCCTTCCTCCTGGTCGTTCCCATCCCTTCACACTGCTGCAATCCAAAGTTCCATTTCTTGGCGTCTTTCAACATTTACCAATCATGTAAAATCAGAGTATGGCTTGCTGATGAGGCTGTCAGTGTCAGTAGGGCAAAGGCCAGAGATACAACCCCATGCTGCTGCCTGAGGGGTTCTTTCCAGAGACTTTGACTCTGGTGAAGACAGGATTCATGACTTTGCTGCAGAAAAAAAAAACATTTCATGAGTCTCTTTGAAGTTTATTAGAAAGAGATGAGAGTACAGGCTTATCATGGGCACTCAGAGAAAGGATAGGACACACCTAAGCGTTGGCTTTGAGCTTCTCAAGAGAGAGTCACATTTTTGTGTCTTTACAATAGCCATATACATGGTTTTGGTGGTTTCTGAAGTGGTTCAATTTCCAAGGATAGCCAAGGAACTTCCATGAGACGCTAAGGTTGTTCCTGGTGTATACTGGATGATTACATTGTATTCCCAGGCAAGAAGCAAAGAGTGAAGAAGGCATGCTGCTACTTGGCTCCCCTCCCCACTTTTACAGTCTAGGATCCTAGTTAGGGAATGGTGCCACCCACAGTAGGTGGGTCTTCCCACTTCATTAACATAGCCAAGATAACCCTCAGAAGCCTGCCCCATGGCCCATCTCCTAGATAGATGTCTCTAGATTGTGTCAAGGTGACAATTGACACTAACCATCCCAGAGATTAATTTTAAGTTTGGAAGTGGTCAACATTAATAACCAAACTAGAACAAGACTTCACATCTGTGATCACAGTTAGCCAGCTGTCCTGATTCCTGGCCCTGTAGTGTTTCTGGTATTTCAGATTCTCTTTTATGGGTTTCTATGTTTCTCCTCAACAGTCATTGAGAGCCTTGCTGATAGAGGCCATGCCCTGACATTTGGGGAACCTGTTCAGAACAGGCACCTGTCCAACGCCCAGCAAATGACTCCCTCATAAATGAACACTGTTTAATCAACAATGATCATACTCTTGTATTGTGACAGTTGTCTGGCACTATCTCGTCTCCTGCTTTCCTACGTATTTCTTTTTGATATAAAGACAACATTGTAACCTCTAATAGTGTCTTAAAACATTACCCATTATCCCACTGTCTTTATACCAACGGATTTTTTAAAGTATACTGCATATTCAATTATGTTATTTTTGACTTAACATATCCATAACATTTTTATGCTGTGATTCAGATTTCATAGAGATTTAATGGCCTGTGATATACTCAGCCATGGCATGCAACACTGTCCTGATTTCTTGCCACCTTTTTCATATCAACAGAAGACCTTTTGTGCTTTTTTCCTTTATTTGAATTTTATTATTCAATATTTAATATTATTTTTAAACTTATATTATTTTCAGAGCTGGGATAACTCTTGCAGTTTGGCAACATCCATTTTTTTTCTATTCTGAGTATTACACTCAACTTGCTTTGCTCTTTAGTGGTAGTTATGCATATATTCATGCATGCCAATGCATGCTCCGTGCTATGCCTTTTGCCCTCCTTAATGGCATCGTATCACATGACAGTGATTTTTACTGCTTAGATTCTGAAAGCCTTTGGGGGAGGAGGGCTTGGAAGCTGGGTTGCTCAGGGGAAAACGGGAGGCAGGGAAGCAAAGACTGTTGTGAGGTAATCAAGAAGGGATGAGGGCATTGACGGTCATGCTTAGCTATTAACCTGTCTGGGCACTGTCATCGGAGATGAAGTCGGTGGGTTATTACAGGATTAGAAAATGAGAGTGAGGGAAGTACAGGGCTCCCGTTTCATTTGAACTACAAACACAAGGGAGGTGGGGATGAGCAGGAGATCGCAGTGGAACAATATCTCTGTAGCTTAGGACAGGGACATCTGAGTGGGGAAGGTAAGTGGTAGAATTACTCCTAAGAGTCAGTTTTTTCTTAATGTCTAAATCTATTTCAAGTCAAATTATCACTCAGGGATAATGACATGAAGAAATCTGATGAGCTCCAGTGTATGTTACCTCCTGGAATAGTTCTGTCTCCACTGAGGGCCAAGCAGGGATTAGATAGGGGACATGTTCTGGTATCTGAACTTTTCCCTCCCCCAATGCATGGATAATGCTGAAGGTAATAGGGTCTGTTGCATTATGGTCATGAGACATCTTAAATACTTTCAGTTGAGTATGACCAATCCCTTTCTGTTACCCTGATTCCTGACCCATACTGTTTCTGGTATGGACATATTTTAGGGTTTTTGTCTTTCTTTTCAGCAGTTACTGAGAGCCTTGAAAAGAGAGACCACACTCCTGTATTTGGGGAACCTGTCTAGAACTAGGCACCTGATGGATGCCCAACAAATGACTCCCTGTTAAATGAATATCATTAAATCAACAAAGGTTCATTCACCATGACTGGTAATGAGTTAATTGATCTGTGACTGCAAATGACTGAGAGAAGGCTTAAAACGGAATGAAAAAAAAGGAGAGGAAGTTAGGTTGGAAAATGACAGACTTCTTAGAGATGGAGGGTTCCTGCCCTAAAATCATGGCTCCTGCTGGTTATGCAGACTTCTTCTTTGAACCTCAGTTTTCTGTCCTCTAAAAAGGGTTGATTTTCTATCTTATACAGGTGTGTGTGTGTGTGTGTGTGTGTGTGTGTGTGAGACGCACGTGCATACATGCACTTGGGGTTAAAAACAATTACATTACGATACTTAAAACTTAACAGAGCACATAGAATTTTCCCCCTCCCATTCTTTGGATTTATCTAGAACAACCTATTTCTAGTTTTATCTTTAGTCATGGGTTCTTCTCCCAAATGCAACATTTATTGGAAGCATTTAGAAACGATAGGCTGGGAATTCACATTGTATGGTTCAAGGGGGAGGAATATTGCCTTCCCAGGCCTCCATTCTCTTTGTCACAGAACCTCCCATCGGACAGATTCCTCAAATATCTCTGTATGAGACATTCTGGCTGCTTACATGTCCTGCGCAGGTGGCAGTCTGCCCACTCCCTCACTTGCTAACTGCTGTGCGGCAGAGCCTAGGCAGACACGGGATTCAGAGCAAATGAGCAAAGCTAGAGCCGGGGACAGAGTTTGCCTTTTGCCATCAAGAGTGAAAGAGAGAAGAAAGGACTTGGCAGCTCTTTGAGTTTTCCAGGTAGATGTTGCTGCTTAAAAGAGGTTTTTGCACTAGGGGACATGGCTCACTTGGTAGAGTGTTTGCCTAGCACGAAGGAGGCCCTGGGTTGGATCCCCAGCAGTGTGTAAAAGCTGGATGTGGTGGTGCAGAGCTGTAATCCTAGCACTCAGAAAGTGGAGGCAAGAGAATCTGAAGCCTAAGTTTTTTTTGAGCTACATAGTAAGTTGAGCCAACCTGGGCTACATGATACCTGTCTCAAGAAACAAGAAAAAAACCAAGCAAGCAAGCAAGCAAACAAACAGAAAACTAGCTTCTTGCTGTGTTAAAAGGAAAAATTTACAAATGTATATTTCAGAATATTATGGTGGAAGTGAGAAGAGAATCAACAAAAAATTGTTTGAAAAATGCTATGGTGAAACCCAATTCTTTGTAGGCTAATAAAAATAAAATAAAAATTATTTAATTAGTAGGAAAAGACATTTAAAAATGCTTTTCCCTTATAGGACTGCCATAGTTGATAGTTTAAAATGAACATATGTATTATCATTTGTTTCTGTGTATTTATTAATTAATTCATATGACATTTCTTGAGTGCTCTATACTAAGCATAAAGTTGTAAATGTAAGCAAGACTTGGTACTGCCTCCAGGGAGTGGTCTAGTAGGAGAACCAGTGTGCTATGGGGGCTTCAAGAGTGGGCAGCGATCATACTGACTTGAGGTGGGTGAAGCTCCCTTTGGACTTGTGACAGGAATGAGGATGATACCCTGAGGTCCTGAGGCACGGCTGCCACATTCCCCTCCACCAGTTCACATTCAAGCTGATGACAAAGTCTGCAATTTCAGTCGTAATAATTCTTTCAACTAATTTGAGCTCTCTGAAAGTTATAAAATATAATTGTAATGATTTTCAGTAATTTATATTCTTCAGCAATATAAGTTATCATTCCTCACTGCATAGCCATTCAGTGGAATGTTAGTGCCCCAATAAAAACCAATCTTTCATTTCCCTAATGACAGAAAGTATATTAGACATCTGAGTGTTGCAATTATAACCAGCCTGATGATTGAAAAGTTAATTACTCTGCTCGAGGTGAGTCAGTGCTTCTAAGGACTTGGAAGAAATGTAGACAATTTTTTAAAATCAAATTCTTTGCACTTCAACTGTTTAATGGAGAAAACCATCTGTTTTTTAAGTAAGGCAGTAATTCAAGCACTGGGTTTGTGTTTGTAAGGTGGTGTGGGGAGCGGATGAAGGAACCTATGGAAGGTTGACTAGTTGACTGAATTTGGAGCAAGTAGGCAGAATGATTAGTAAGATAAATGGACCTCTAGTCAAAGTCAGGCTTTGTGCCCAAGAATACAGAGAATTGGCAGGGCCGTGCACAGCCCCAAGAAGTTAGTATGACATTTGGAGTGGGATGTCTTAGCTGAGATTTAGGGAACTAGTTTTTTTGAGAAGGGTGAGGTACCCAAGCCTCAAGGAAGATAGGGTTGAAAAGACAAGTTATTACTTCCTTCCTGGTCACATATTACCATGAAGTGAGTGGAGTTTGCGACAGACATCTACACAGGTACCCAAGGTTCTCTGAGATGCTGTGAGACTGGCAAGAAGTGGTGGTATCACCCTGGAAAGAAGGACGGTTTCCTATTCCTCTGTGACAATCCAGGTGAGGGAACAACTGGCTCAACAGAGATTGAGTGTGACAGACTTACGGACAGAAACCAAGAAAATGAAAGATCCATGTTGGGCAACAGCCTAGGGACTTTCTCCATCCAGTCTCAGCGAGGGCTCAGTGGATGTGGGAACACAGACTTCTCCTTGGACTATCTCGGTGGTTTGTCTGCAGGGAATAGTGGCATGGATGGCGGTGATGCTGCAGGAGTCCAAGGGCCCTGGAGTGCGACTAGCACACACCCGAGCTAGGAGGAATGAGGTGGGAATTGCAGCCCAGTGCTGGTGGTATATGGGTTAAAGTCAGAGGCCAGGTTGAAGCGGTTCCTGGGGGATGTCAGGCTTAAGAAGTGATGGAGGCTGGTCTGGGGACAACAGCACAAAGGACCGATGGCTTAGGGAGTGAGCATAAGGACAGAGTGCAGAATAAGTCTGGGGATCTTGAGGCTGCAAAGCTGGTGGTGACTTCTGTGTTTCCTGCTGGCAAAGGGTGCTCAGGGTGACATGGACAAGGAGAGCTGAGGGTACAACAAAAGGACAGCATGGTAACAGCAGAAGGAAGAGCGAAGGTGGGAGGAACAGAGCCGTTGAAGAATGACTGGATAAGGCTGGTTCAGTGAGGGCAGGAGGGACCCGAAAGCTCAGCACCTGCTCAGGGTTTCATTTCCAAAGTAGCGTGTTCAGCAAGTGCCTCCCTCTCCCTCCAGGAGTACCTGGCTTTCTGCATTTCCGGAGACCCATCCTTCATTACTTTCACCTTACCCCAACTCAGGGGGTCTGGGGCTCATAGAACAGTTTGCCAGGGCTCAGAGGGAGGAGACACTAGGGCCCTGCAACTCCAGAAGGGGGAAGGGAGCCTGGAGGCCCCAGAAGGAGAGAACTGTGGGAGGCTTCATCAATCATCATCCGTCTTTTCTGGAGGGAGGGAGAGCAGTGTGTTTTCAGAACACATCATGCTGGGTCTTGCCCTTGCTTAATGGGGAAATGAGATGCCAGGCACCTGTGTAGTACCGGGGAGAGAATTTCCACACTCCCTTCTAACTCCTGGGAGAACTGTCAGCTTCTGAGCAGGAGAGTTTGGCATGATCTCAAAGGGTTTTGATGAAAACACTGTCAAGTTCAAGTTCAAGGCGAGGCACAGTCTTTTCTTCATCCTGTGCTCTATTTTACCTACGCAAAGGTAGCTGTTTAAAACCAAACAGAGATTTCACAAATGCCTCCCACGCCGCCTACTTGGGTTTCTGGGTGTCAGTGACTGAGGAATGAGCTCTCAGATGGTGACATGTCTGAAGTAGAACAACTGTAGAGTTGGCTTCTGGGATGGAAGCTTCACCCTGCTTTTCTCAAGAGCCCTTGTGTCTGGGTGGGAAACCCTGTGGGTGATTGCTGGCACCTGGCCGTCTCTCACTGTTGTTTTTTGGTGGGAAAGGCCTCTTTGCAGCAGGCCCCCTTCCTTGTTGCATTAGACACTTGTATTATTGACCTGGCAAAATCCCCAACAAGAGCAGCTTTAGAAAGGGAGGGTCTCTTTTGGCTCAAGGACATAGTCTACCCTGGTGGCAAGAGACAGCAGTGGGAGCCTATGCAGTCTCAGGTCCTAGTCCATGGAATGGAGCCTCCCACGTGTAGAATGGCTCTTCTAATCTCAGTTTACCTGAGCTGTATAATCCCTCAGAGGGATCACAGAGGCTCATCTTGTAGGTGACTCGATTCTGTTGAGTAGGTGATCAATATTAATGGTTACAGGCAGTGAGCTGATGCTCTGCCCCACAAGGCCCCATTGGACTGGCTCCCACTGCACACCTGTTCTTACCTCTCTTCCCTCATGCTGCTCCTAGACCAGAAGTCCCCCTTTTGCTCCACAGATCCATCATGGATGCCGCTGCACATGGGCCTGTGCACCCGATGTTCTCTCTGCTGGAAGAGTGAGAGCATTTTGCCGCCTTCTGCCACCATTTGAAACCAACAGCAACAGCAGCATCTACTTGGCAAACTCCAAGAGCTGGCAACTCCTTTCTCCTCTGCACCCTTACTTGACTTTCTTTGCCCCTCCCCCCACTCATGTGTTTTGTGCTGCACTGATGTTGCTCCTGGGGTACAGCAGTTTTGTTTGCCCTGAAATCTCCAGTGTTGGGTCCAGGGTGGGGTCTCTGCGACTGGTCTTTCTTATTCCCCACATCTCCAGAGGTTAGACAGGGTCAGCGTATGTCTAACCCAAAGGGTTAAGCCTCAGAGTGCAGACAGATTTCATCTACTTGGAAAGAAACTCTAGTCTTTTACTGACTTGGATTAGAAATGACCACCGAAGGCTCAGGCCTTACAAGTTTGTTTTTCAATACAACAGTAGTGTTCAGAGGTGGGGGTCCTTGGATATGTGTTCTTAGGAGCTGTACTATGTCCCTGCCCCCAGCCGTGCTTTGTATATCCCAGGACATGACTAGTTCTGCCCCACCACAGCCTCTCAGTCGGGATGCTCTGTATTGTCACAGGCCTGGACACAAAAGAACCACGCAAGCCTAGACTGAACCCTCTGGAACTATGAGCTAAACTAAGTCGGTTCCTTATACACATTTCTCTTGTCATAGCCATGGAAATCTCGTGGGCCCAGACCTATGGCAGGTTTTAGAGTGAGACTACCATTCCTGACTGCACGTCCTTGGACACATTTCTGAGCTTTTCTGGGCCTCCATCTCTCTGTTGGTAAAGTGTGACAATAATATGCCTACCACTTAGGCTACTGTGAGAACTGAAGAAGCCGGCAGGCGAGGCCACCCTGGGCACACAGTGAGGAGCTCACGGTTGCTGTTGCTTTCTTCGAATTCTGTCCCTCTTGTAGAGGGTTCTCCTCACACCCCAGCAGCTCCACCCATCCCTCTCTCGGCCCATGCACTTTGCTCAGCTGCCTGTGTGTTCCATACAACGCGATAGGCAACGAAACCATGCCCCCAACATGTAGCAGAGCCCTCACAAGCTGGTGCTGCTCTTGAAACAGTGCTCTTCTTATCTGCTCTCCCTCCGAGTCCCTTCCCCGTTTACCCGGAGCCAGACCCCCCAGGATCCCAGCACCTAGGAAAGATGCACTAGGTAGCAAAGAAGTTGAGTCTGACATAAGAAAGATGCAATAGGTACCTGCTGCATATTCTAAAGTCAGATCTGACATTTTGTTATCTGTCTGCCTTTGGCTGTGGTTACATTCGACAGTTTCAGAATTTCTTTAAATAAAGGCATGCGGCCACCTAAATGGGCATGGGTGAGCACTTTGCCTGTGCCCTCTCATGTGTTGCCCAGTGGCTCATTGCATGGACAAGAAGGCTGGGTTGTAGAAAGCCGGAGGAACTGGCCTATTCTGCCTCTTTCTTCAGGGACTACTGACCCTCTTTCTGTGCTTCCCCTGCCTCTCATCTTACCACTGATGCCCCTCCCCTTGCTCTTGTGTCGTGAGGCTTGTAGTGCAGACAGAGAAACTGAGTCATACACTTCACTGGGGGATTATTCTGAGGCAGGGCCAGCAATCTTGCCCAAAAGGGGCCATTATTTAACCTATTTGAAAACCAGAAGGAAGAGATAATAGGGTGAAGGAAACACTTTGGTGTGCCGTGTGAATGTAGTTGGCTTTATATTAACTAGGTTGTAAGATGCAAATTTTACAAAGGAAGGGAAATTGGTCCATAGGTAATACCCCTCCTCCAATCTGTCCATCTCCTGAACTATGGAACCTGTGACTGAGCAGGACAAAGAGGAAAGGCCATGCCAGGTGGGAATGAGGTTGCCAGTCAGCTCTACTTAACACAGGGTACTGCCCTGGTTTGTGTGAGTGGGCCCAGCATAATTGCTGAGACCTATGTCTGCCCAGAGACATAGTAACCTTGCAAAGATGTCCCTGCTGCCATCTAAGATACGGTGGATGGGGCTATGAGCAAGCATGGAGGTGGGTTCTCAAGGACACAGACGTTCCTCTGAACCTACAAGAGGAACTCAGCCCCGCTGACACCTTGACTTCAAGACTCCTGGCTTCCCGAGCTATGAGCAGACAGGCCTCTCTTATTTAAAACCAGTAGCTTTACAATGCCCAAAGAAATCCAGCAGTGCTGCAGTCCAGAGGGCTGGGGCCAGCAGAGGTCCTTCAGTGGCCCTCCCAGCTCCAGCAGTTTGCTGTCTGCTGCCGGCTGGGCCATGATGAACCTTCAGCTGTGGGTGGGGCTCCCCAGGCATCCAGCAGGGGCAGCACCAGCCTGTATCTCCATTCTCTGGCATCCACAAAGGCCTTTCTTTGGTTTCTTTTCCAATAATTGCCCATGTGGGGACTCCAGATTTGGAGGTCCTTACCTACTTTTTGTGATTTTAGCTCTCTACTGTGGGTCTTGCTGCTTCACCCTCTGCCCAGATGTATTACCTCCTGGCCCCAAAGTGCTGTTTCTTTATTTTCTCCCAGTGGACAGGTTAACTGGAGGTAATGGGAAACAGACAATACTTGGGAGTTCACAGAACACTTCCTGCATTCCCCAAAAAGCCCTGGTAAGCAATCTAAAGTGAAAACTACAATACATCAATGGGTTGATATTTCACACAGGCTCCAACATTTGATCGCACTGTGAATGTGGAGGAACCATTTGGCCAGGTGATTACAGTTCTAGCAGAGAGGGAGGGAGGGGGAGTTGGGGAGAATAAGTGTGGGCTCCTTTTCTAACCACTGACCATGTCTACTACAAACAAGATAAAACTTTCTCTTTTATATTTTATTTGCAGCAGTGAGGAAGGCTGGTCTAGACCTCTTGAGATCATCAATTCTGCCCAAAGTCTAATTCAGCTTTGGGCAGGATTTGGGCCATGGACTGCTGGGATGTGGCTTAGCTGGGAGGGAATGGGCAAGCTGAGAAGCAGCCAACTTCCTTGTGATTCCAACAGAGAGCTGGATCCAAATGTGTCTTTTTTTTTCCAACTGAAGAGGAATTAGCTATGCTTTCCTTACTTGGATATGGAAGTGGGAGATGCCCAGCCCCCGTCACGTCTGAGGGCTGGGAGCTTCTCATAGGTCTATGGCAGATTCAGTATCACCCCAAAATGCTTGGCGCCAGAATTACTTTATATTTTGCTTTTAAAGTGTTCACATGAGACATCCTGGATATGGAAGCCAAGGATAAACATGATATCTGTTCGTTTCTTATGCATTTTATGCATGCAGCCTGAAGGTGATTTTGTTTAATATTTCTAGTGCATCTGTATGCCAACCATAACGTACAACATGAGCTCGGGTATAGAATTTTCCATTTATGGTATCCTACAAGTGCTCAGAAAGTTTCAGAGTCTAGATTCCAGATTGGGGATGACTGACTTGAACTTGACAGTCTTTACCCATTTGTGATAGGATTTGGGGAGGTTCTATCTCTGGAGAGATGGGCAAAAGAGACTGAGGCTGTGGAGTTCCAGGTGGGACCTCCAGGGTGGCATACCTTCAGTATGGTAAACCTTCAGTGTGGTAAACCTACAATGTGGTAGACCATCTGTGTGGTGGGTGTGGTGGACCCCCAGTGTGGTGGACCCCCAGTGTGATGGACCTCCAGTGTGGTGGGACCTTTAGTGTGGTGGACCCCCAGTGTGGTGGACCTCCAGTGTGGTGGACCTCCAGTGTGATGGACCCCCAGTGTGGTGGACCTCCAGTATGGTGGACCTCCAGTGTGATGGACCCCCAGTGTGGTGGACCTCAAGTATGGTGGACCCCCAGTGTGGTGGGACCTTCAGTGTGGTATATATTCAGTGTGATAGACCGCCAGTGTGTGCCTGAGGCCTTTCCTAAGTATCCTTTGGGCCTAGAAAATGCCATACTTTAAAACACTAGGTGATTATTTTTGTGTGTATATATGTGCGTCTCTGTGGATAGTTTCTGCGCACCATAACTAACCAGTAATTATGCACACAAGAGCCTGTAGGCCAGAAGAGGGTGTCAGATAACCTGTAAGAGTTACAGGCAGTTGTTAGCTATGCCATGTGTACTGGGAACAGAACTCAGGCCCTCTGTCTCAATCTCATGTTTTATTACAGAACAGTTCTGCTAGAGGTCGTGATTAGCATGTGCACAACCCCACTTTGACTGGGATTTAAGATACGTATGTCTTCTCCAAATTGCTCCTTTTCCTAACACTTTGCTTAGGTTATCTTTAACTGCACAGAACTTTTGAATGTTTCATGGTTAATATACCCAGTCTTTTAAGGTGTTACGCTTAGAGAAGATCAAACTGAGAACACTGTCTTCTCACGGCTGAATATCCTGAACCTTTGTTAACAGTTCACCATAGCAAGGTGGATTTATGCCTGTGTCTCTATTCTACTTCCTAAACCTGTGTATCTATCCCTCCATTCAGACCACACAGTCCCTGTATGCCTCCACCTTTCCTATTTCCTGTCTACTTTCTAATCCTGGAACCCCCAGGACCCAAGGACCATAAGAGCAATAATGATTTCCACAGTTATGTAATGTTTGTAGTTGAGTAGACCGATTTGTCACACTTCATTCTATTTCAAAATTGCTTAGTTTGCTTAGATCCTTTGCCTTTGTACATTAAGTTCACAATAATCATGTTTATAGCTACAAAATATCAAACTGAGTTTGAAAGGCATTGTGTTAAACCTGTGTATTAATTTGCTGAGAGCTGACATCTTTCTGTTGAATCTTTTGATACAGGACCACACACTATTTTTCCATGAAAAAACATTTAGTTTCCTTCACCAAAGTTTTGTCACGCTCAACACATGAATCCTTTGAGTGTCCTGTTAGATTCACACATAAGTAGTTAAATTTGTGTACCCTGTATTCCACTAAGCTACCATGGCCCCCATTTGGCTGCCAAATCAATGGGACTGACATAAACATGCCCATAAGCTGCCATCCATGTGTGAATCAAGATGATATTGACCTGATTGGGGAATTTTTCTCTCTGCTTCCTTCTTTCCTCTGTTTTACACACACAGAGTATGTCCACTTTTTTCTCTGATGAGCATACATACACACACAGTATGTCCACTCCTTCCTCTGATGAGCACACACACACAGTATGTCCACCCCTCCCTCTGATGAGCACACACACACACAGTATGTCCACCCTTCCTCTGATGAGCACA
>LOJH01023817.1:2015-19357 GCA_001685095.1 Ellobius talpinus | reverse complement strand
GTGTGGGTGGGTATGCGTGTGTGGGTGTGTGTGTGTTATACTTGCTAGTGTGTGAGTCTGTGCATGTGTATGAAGGTGTGTAGGCCAGAAATAATTTTCTCCTTATTTTTAAAGATAGTCTCTCATTGAACCTCCTTTTAAGAGTCTCTTGGCGAACTAGGCTGGCTTGCCAGTGAGCTTAGGGAATATGCCTGTCTCAGCCTCTCACAGCACTAGGGTTACAGATGCACACTGCAAATCTGGCTTTTTAATGGACTTGGTGGGGATCCAAATTTATATCTTGGTAGTGGCAGGGCAGACGTGCAACTGAACAGTAGATGACAACACTGGTGACTGTGGCAGAAGTCACAAACGTGCCTGCTGATCTTGGTGAGGAAGGCAACATGCAGAAAGAGATGAACAACCTGCCACATCTCCCTTTAGGAAGGAAGAAGAGCAGAGCACTTACAGCAAGGAACTGTCACATTCCTTCTGCACCTTCTGCTACTCACCCTCCATTCCATGAGGCCCTGTGCCCTCCTGTTGGTCTGCTTACCTAAAACCCTTCCTTACCATGCCTACTACAGTCTGACTGTATGATCTACAGGTGTATGATCTGACTGTATGATCTACAGGTGATCATACACTTGAGATTTCCTTAAACAAAGCTGTGAACTGTGGCACACACACCAATAATCCCTTCACTTGGGAGGTGAGTACAGGAGGAAGCCTCCATTCTATACCGATAAGTTTGAGAGTTTGAGGCAAGCACAGGGTACACAGACCAGAACTATCTTATAAAAGAAAAAATAAAGAAAGAATACAAACGAAAAGAGATTTCTTAACAGGACAGAGATTCAGTGAGCCCAAAGGTTTTCCCACCACCAGACCCACTGGCGAGTCGCAGGGGCGCTCACCTGCCACAAGCAATCTGAGTTACTTCACTGCCCATCAACTCCAGCACTCTTCGTGGGTTAACTTCGTCGTTCATGGAGTCGTGTCCAAGCTGTCCACAGGAACCAGCCCCGAAGGTAAACACGCCTCCACTCTAACAAGGAACAAGGGTCAGCACTGAGGGCTGTCCTCTAAAACCTGCACATAAGTTCCGTTCTACCGGTCAGCATAGGGCACTGCACTCACCTGATACTAGGCCAGCAGCATTTCTTCAAAACATTTATGAAGTAGAAAAATAAAGGAATGTAAGCCCTCAGCAGTAGGGAACAAAATCCACACTGCTTAAAGGACTAGGTGCCGTTTGGGGATTTTAAAGATGATTTAACGTGCAGTGATATAGGACTAGAGAGTTTGCTCAGCCGTTTAGGAACAGCATTTGCCACTGCTTCAGAGGACCTGTGTGTGTTCTGTTTCCAGAACTTATGACCCGAACCTCTCACCCAGAGGTAACTCTAGTTCCAGGTGATCCAACGGCCTGTTCTGGACTTCACAAGCACCAGGCATGTACATGACACACATACACAAGCAAAAGACTCATGCAAAATCATCTGTTAAGTGCAATAATGTGTTAGGAGGCAAACAGTTTTAAAGCTAACACAGGTGAGATGAGAGGATTCTCCAGGTTCATTCGCATGAAAGAAACTGAGTTTCCATGAACTCTATAATAAATATTTTAAATGTGTGCTTGAATAAATGCTAAGTAATATATAACAGCAAGTCCTCAATATGAAAAGACATTTTCAAGCTAGGTGTGGTGGCTCACACCTAGTGCTTTGGAGGTGAAGATAGGAAGTACAGGAGTTCAAAACCATAGTAACACATGCTGTATGACAGGATAAACAGCAGCCTAATACATGAGACCTTGTCTAAAAACCACACACAAAAAAGGAAGAAAGGATGGAAGGAAGAACTTTCATTCTTTCTAACATGTAAAATGTTCTTTTAGAAGCAACAGACACCACCTAATAATTTTAAAATAGCAACTAAATTACTATTTTTTAAGTATTAAAATGCATTATTTAAAGAGAACAAAGGATGGGTGCTGTTTTGCATATGTATATATACCATACTTTTAAGTTATTTATATTGAGCTATTTTAAAATGTCACCCAGAGAATCTATGAAGTTATCCAAGAGGAAAGCATTGGCATATGTTTAAAAAGCAGTCTTCTTTCTGTTCCTCCCAGGACAATCGAAACAAAGTGAAAGAGAATGGCCAAATCGAAGCTCCGCAGTCCGCCAGCAAGGCTTCTGTGCACCACATGAAGCTGCCCGTCTCACTGTGCTCTACAGCCTCGGCCCCCAAGCCCGTCTCACTGTCCTCTACAGCCTCGTCCTCCAAGCCCTCACCTTGGTGAGGACTGCTGTGTGCTCCTCTCCACAGCTAATATAGACGACTTTCTGTGCTCGTAGAAGCTTCACGTGGCACGGAGACTCTCGATCTAAAACAGATTAAGCACAAGCATGTCACTACCGCTGGCCTTTTAAATAAGGTAGATACAACTATCGGCGTGAACTTTATATTTCCTCACTTCCTGACTCACACATTCGGCTCTCTGCCTCCAACTCTACTTGAAAAGTCTGGCAAAACTTAAGTTTAATATATCAAACCTTGACTCATAATTCCCTATACGCTCTAACTGTCCGCTCCAATTGACATCACCTTCCCGTCCCCCACGCACATATGACCTGTTCCTTCCAGCCTTCCCTTTGTTTCCAACTGCACATTCTAGGACAGAAACAGCATCTTCAAGCACTACAAAAACTTGACCACTGCTTCTCCCTCCAAAGAGATCTCTTCCCCCTTGAGGTCCCACAACTACTCAAACTAAACCACACCTCTCTTCAAAACCCTCCATTTGTCAAATTCCTCGCTGTGCCCGTTGGGGTCCTTGGTAGCAGGGCCTCCAGAGCATCCTTGATCTCCATCTCTGCTTCCTCTCCACTCATCTTCATGGTGGTGCCTGTTCCCTTTGACGGGAATACTCACTATGTCCCACTTCCTACCTGGTCTCCTGTAGAGCTCTGCTCAAATACGCCCTTATCAGAGAGCTCCTTCCAGGCAGACTTGTGATCAACGGGGAGCTTATTCTAAAGTCATGTGACACACTAGATATTGGCAGACTTGTTATTAGCATCCACCCCTAGAATGTGGTCTCCACTGAGCCACAGATGTCCACTCTTGCTCCCCTGCTGCTCCCTCTGTACCTAGCACCAGGCCAGCACACAGTCAGTCCACAAGAAGCCTTTGTTAAACACATGGACTTGCCTGTGAACCGCAGACGGCATCCAGAGATGTCACTTACCTTTTTCATCACTGAGCCCAAGCTGCCCTGCGTTGTTCATTCCCCAGCCAAAAACAGCTCCTGACAGAGACAGGGCAAAGCTATGAGCCCCTCCTGCAGCCACCTGAGCCAGTGGGATCCCTTCCAAAGACCTCACCCTCTGTGGGCTGGTTTGAGAGGGGAACTCCTTCCCCAGGCCCAGCTGTCCATGGCTGTTCTTTCCCCAGGTGAAGAACTGGCCATCTGAAATAACGACAGGATAGCCAATGTTAGAAACAAAATGATACAGACTCCAGACACAAAGATAATCTAGCCATTCCACTAGTCACTAGCTGCCCTCTGAACACCAAACCCACCAAAGAGAAAATGAAGAGGCACAGCTTGGTTTAAGATTCCTGAAGCCTAAATTTGCATCTGACAACAGAAAAGCAAACTCAAGCCATAGTGCCTTTCAAAGGCTATCAACATTATCTAAAGAAAACACTGAAGGTTTAAGAGAACCCAGGTCTGAGCAGGCTGGTTACCAGGTGCACGTCTAAGCAAGGTGAACTTATCTCTGACCATACAGACACGATCTGCAGCTGTGACCCAGGACTGCTCCGGGATGGAGGCCTGAGTTGGTCCATGCAGCAGGAAAAGTGCACCCTTGCACCGTCCCACATTTCCCTGACTCCTGATTTTACATTTTTCTGGAATCCCGACAGTACAATGGAGCTTGAGAATGGATTATAGCCTTTTAACAACCAAGTCCACAAATGCTTCTATTGTCTTAAAAACACCTGGGCACCATCCTGGCCCTTGCTTCTTCTCTTTTCCGTAAGAGCTGAAACAGCAATGATGCACCTGTACACCGTCCACATCCCCGAGAAACGATGAGCTGCCCAAAAGCGGCTTGACAAATGCCACTGTTCAGTTAAAGCTTGCAAGTTAGATAACACAGGGCTGCAGAAGAGAAGTGGTTTTTAAATTAGCATAGCATTAGCATATATGTATATAAATTACCAGCTGCCAGAGCCAAGCAATGCCAGTTGCCACAGGAAACTTGTAATATGGTCTGCTGGTTCAGCTTCTGTATTAACCTAAAACAGAAAAGGGTTTTCTTATGTGTGCATCCATACAGAAACACAATTACCAGAAGCATTAGCAACTAAACATATTCATTTAAAAAAAATCATCTTGTGTAAAAGACCTTTACAAAATTAAGCATGTAATCCCGTCTAACTAATCATGTAATTTCGTCTGATAAAATTCTATTACAGTTCTCACTATCACTCTTAGGAATTCACAGTTCAAACAAACAAAAATCTCCCATACTTGAGACCCATTTCTAAAATCCCACTATGTACCATCCCTACTTTAGAAAGGAATTATTATGGCACACAAAATTTTTAGGATCCCCAAAGTATTTACTATCTTCATAAATGATAATGAGCAGACTGTGGTTGACAGTCCCAGGAACCTACATTTGGGAAGTACAGATAAGGAGACCAGAAATAAAAGGTCAGCCTCTGCTACATGGTGGGTTCAAGGCTAACCTGGGTTAAATCAGACCCTGTTTCCAAAAAAGAAAGGGGGTGGGGAGAATTAAAAAACTTCCTGATCATCATCATTTTGAGGTAAATAAGTATGGGAAAAACGAGAGAGAGAGACCCTTTTTGGTCAACACATTTGTCAATTGCTAGGAGCTAGTCCCAGAACAAAGTCAGTTATGGACCGACTTACATGTTTATAATTTAAGACAGACATTTCTAAAAATAATTGGTTTATTTGTTTGTGTACCATGAGCATTGTTTCTAGGCATATAAACAGCACAAAGGAAATAGCAACAACATGAAGAAAACAGTACAAAATCAAGAACCTTTTGAGTGACATTCTCACCTGGGCACGGCCACGGAATCCTCAGTAGTCATGAGTCCCAGTTGCCCATCACTTCCCGCACCCCAGGAGAACAGCTGGCCCCGGTCACTAAGAGCCAGACTGTGTGCCTCTCCACATGCCACATGTATGATGTGCTGATCGGCCAATGCTCCAATTTGTTCTGAAAGAGATCAAAAGAGAGGAAGAAAATGTACAGACTGGAAACAGAAATGTTGCTCCCTTCATTAGTCACTTTCCACTGTGTGACCAACACCCAACCTGGAGGGGATGAAATTTGTTTCCGGCTCACAGTTAAGAGGGCCTGGTGCATCAGGGCGAAAGGAGCAAACAGCTGTGTCTCCTCACAGACACCTGGGAAGAGAGCCTGCAATGCTGGCACTGACCCCCTTGTCCCTGAGTCCAAGACCCCAGCCTACAGGATGGTATCACCCACATGTAGGATCTTCCATCCTCAATTAATTAAAACTCAGAAACACCACCAAAACATTCCTAGATGTCTATCTCCTAGGTGATCTGAGACTCAGGTGTTGGCAATGAAAATGAACCACAGTGACAATCATCCAAGGCAATATTATTTTATAAAGAGAACTGGGAAACATGTAGGTTTACAGAAAAACTTTGGGGACATACTTCCTCTCATTATGTATACTTACCATCTCTCTCCTATCTTATCCCCTCCTATTCTCTAAAGTGCTCCTTCAATTTTCAAGTCTTTTTTTTTAACTGAGATTCCACATATGAGAGAAAAAAATTCTACTTGTCTCTCTGAGTTTGGCATATTTACTTAACATGAGCCTCTCCAGTTTCATTTTCTTCTACATGGCTAATCCATCCTAAATATAGATAGATATAGATACAGATGGACCCATCATATATGTATTTGTGTATGTGTGTGTTTATGTGTATGGACCTATATACATGTATGGGCCCATCATATATGTATGTATGTATATATAGATATACACACATATATACATACATATATGTATATATACATACATACATACATACATATACACATGTATGGACCAAAAAAAGCAATAGTAAAAGTTCTGCAGCATCTGAAATCAATTATGCTGCTGAAGTATAATTATAGGACCAGTGATACAGAAAAAAGACGTGTATAGCAATATAGAATAGAAAATCCAGAAATAAACCATACCACTGTCATTTGAGTTTTCAATAAAGATACTGAAAACATATAGTGGAGAACAGAGTTTCTTTAACAAGTAGTAGAAGATTGAAACTATATCCCTACCTTAGAGTCTATTAAAAAAAATGATTTAATCTAAGTGTAGTAGCACACTCCTGTAGCCCTAGCCCTTAAGAAGTGGAAGCAGACAAATTAGGAGTTCAAAGTCATTTCTGCTGTATAGTGAGTTCAAGGGTCAGTCTGGCTACATGTGACCTTGACTCAAAAAAAGTTACTAAAAATTGGTTGAAAGACCTTCATGTAAGAGCTATAATTGTGATACTAGTACAGGTAAATGTGAGGAGATACTTTATGATGTAAGCATGGACAGTGACTTTCTCATTAGGACTGAAGTTGTTGAGGACACAGTAAGAATTGACAGGTAGGACTGTGTCTAAGTACAAGGCTTCTGTGCAGCAGAGCGAACCATTACCAGAAAAGGCACACCCAGTGAACAAGGGAAATCCGTTACCATGTGTTCATCTGACAGAGGATCAATCACCAAAATACATAACAAATTATAAAAATTAAATGCCAGAGGGACAAATAATGCAGTTAATAAATGGATGAATGAATAAGTAATGCAGTTAATGGATGGATGAAGGAATTAACAGTCATTTCTCAAAGAAGTAATTCAAGTGGCCAATGAGCAAATGAAACAGTTTCATCTTTAGCTTTCAGGAAATTGCAAATCACTTCTACATTGAGACCATTCCAACCTAGTCAGAATGGCTAGCGTCAAGAGAACAATATGCCAGAGAGGTTGGGCAAGGACACTTAGATACTGGTGGTGGGAATGAACTTAGTACAGCAATTGAGGAGGGGTCTCCAAAGACTAAAACTAGAACTTCCACACGATCCACCTGTACCACTTCGGATGTGTATCAGAAAGAGTCAGAGACAGCACGGTAATAAAGGTAACCCGCATGCCTATATTAATCTAAGAACTATTTATAATAGCCAGGTCATGGAACCATTTTGATACCTATCAGCTGATGAACAGCTGTGAAAATGTAGCACACACTCAATACATGCTCACACTCACACACACATGATGAGGCAGAAAGACTGTCAGAGCCAGGGGATCAGGGACTTTGCTGTGATATTGTAACTCCTAGTAATATCAGAAGTCACAACCATAAAGTCTAACCAATGTTACTGTACAAACAGAAACTGAACAATGAAGACACCAACGAACGTGCCAAATCAAACTGGATGGAAAAAAGCCTACAAGGCCTCAACCCTACATAAAAATCTGCAGGCAACTGAGTAAAGCTGGGACTAGAGAGGTGGTTTTCCCCAAGGAAGACCACAGCAATTGGTTATCTAGTGGTCAGTTCTGAAAACACAGATACAAGTAACATTTCTTAGTCTCAACAGGTTATATTTAGGAAGATGTATGTATATACATACATATATGCATGCAATAACAACTGATTTTAAAAACAGGCTATGAATTTGAAGAAGAGCAGGCAGGAATATATGGGAGGGTTTAGAGGGAGCAAAGACAATGCAAAAATGTTCTAATTAAAATATACTCTCAAAAATAACATCAAAAAAAGTTCTACATCTCTGGTTGTAGGGGTTTGGGAGGTAGGGGCTGTTTTAAATGGGATTGTTTTCCAAGTTCTGTCTTATTATTTGTGTAGGAAAAGATATTTAATTTTGTATGTTGATTTTTTAAAAACTTTTCTTACAATGTTGATCAAAAAAATTGATGGAATTATTAGAGTCTTTGGGGTGTAGGACCATAACAACACCAGCAAATATGTGCTGCTTGATTTCTTCTCATCTTCTGCCTTTTGCCTCTTTCTCTTGCGTTGTTGCTCTGGTTAAGATTTCTCATCCCATATTTCTTGTGTTTCTAAACTGAGATTTATGCATCTGGAGCCAAGTTCCTAGTTTAAACTTCTGAACTCCCAGATTATGTCACTTGGGTTATTTGCCAAAATTCAGGAGAACTACACTGTAGCAGGTTTGGGGTACAATTTCTCACAACTGTGCTTCAATAGTTAAACTCTCAGCTGGCATCCTCAATGTGCCAGGCATGATCCCAGCACTACTCCCAGAGAGGGAACCTAACTGCAAAGGGACCCAATTACAACTCCGGTAAAATGGGGAAGAGAACAAGACAATACTACGTGAAGGAAGAAGATACTACTTAGACTGGGAATATGAAAAGATTAAAAACAATACTAGAGGACAATACTAAAAGACATAAAAATTAGAGCAAAATGTAATAGGAGGAAGCAAAGAACAGAAAAGAGAGCAGATCCAAGAAAAATAAAGCAAATAATAAAAATAATTAAAAAGTTAAAAGCAGGAAACACTAGGAGAAAAAAGAACAGAAAAGTGTCTAGGTGAAGAGCAAAATAATAAAATCAAAAGAAAAAAAGGAGACAGAATTTAAAAGCAAATATTAAAGCTAGGTATGGTGGTTCATGCCTAGAGTCACAGCACTCTGGAGGCTGAGGCCAGACTTGGCCTTGTGGTGAAAACCATTCTCAAAATAAGTAGCAAAACAGAGAAACTAGATATTACAAAGGGACATGGAAGAGGGATACAAAGGACACAGAAAAATGAAAATTCACAAAAGAATTTGCATGTAAATATTTAAAATAATTGATCTAAGCAGTATCAAAACAGTCTCTACAGAAAAAAATAGATTTTAATGGCAACATAAAAAGGAGAGGGTAGCTAAAAAGAGGACAGGTTTCCTCTAAGGAGGTCAATCATGTGGCTGTTTTGGCCATGTACCAACTGTTCAGCACAGGGTCTGTGTGTCATTGCGAGTCCTCATTTTGCCTTTGTGGGGTTCATGTAGCAACCACAGGCTATGTCCTGTGGCCAGAAAGTCATGGTTACCCTGCGCTGTCTTGTTCTTCAAGACTGGATGGGGCAGGCCACAAGCTTTCAGCCAGCTGGGCCCAGTCTCCAGCACCTTGAGTGTCCTATGATGGGACACACAACCCTATGGGGTGCTGGGACCTACACCTGAGGGGGAATGCTTGCATGCTGCACTTTGGGTTTGCTAACATTCCACAAATTGGAATCCACACACAGTCACCCATGGGCTCATTCCCCTCCTCCCAGAGCTCGGGCAACCACTCCCTCTGCTGGAGTTTTCATCATAAGCTTCCCTACTGATACTTGTTAGAGTTTTAGTATGAACTGTGCTCAGAGGCTCACAGGTCTGAACAGGTGGGCCCTAATGATGAGGTTGCCACAGGGTTTGTGCAGTGTTTGGTAGTAAGGCCTAGACAGAGGATGTGGATTACCAAGGGGCAGCCACTGAGGGTTACACTTCTGACCTTCCTCCAGCCTCGACGCTTTCTCTCTGTTTATTCTGCTGAAATACAGGCAAGCTGTCTGAGTATACTCCAGATCTTGAATCTCTTCTCTCATCCCACCATAGCTCTGAGTGGCTGCAGCACCTGCCTAAGACCGACAAGGAAGGCTGAAATTCAAACTGACTCCCAGGACACAGACATAAAAACTGACCCACAGCAAGTGGGTAGATATGTCGATGCCTGCCTTAAAGCCAGGCTTGCAGGCAAGGAAGCCCACCCCCAGCAGAGCTGTAACACACGATCACTACTATGAACATCCACTAGGTCACTAGTGAACCCACACACACAGTTGACATGAGTGTACCCAGAACAACCAACAATTGGAATAAAAAACATAACTGACAGCCACAGCAGCAGACTAGATCAAGCAAAAGAATGTAAAAGGAAGTCAAAGAACTGACTCGCCTAGAAAGAAAGGAAATACAAAAGTGAATAGCAATGCCACATTTAAGCATGGTATACCTGCCTATGATGTCAGTACTAAAAGGGAGATGCACAGGGTTGAGGGTTCAGGGACAGCTGGAGGCTGTCACAAAAGGAAAACCGACAGACAAGGAAGAAGCAGAGCTGATAGAACAGCCTTAAAGGAACAAATCGTTGCAATTCCACAGGAAGACAAAGAAATGGAGAAAGCCACGGAAGATACACACACACATACATAAACATACATATACATGTGTGCACATATATTTTTAATTATATATAATTAAATACACACAAACACACACATATATATAATAACTAAAACTTGCCAATACTCAGGAATGATAGTGCATCACAACTCCAATTAGATTTAACTTAGTCAAAAGTCAAAGACAAAGAGAAACTTATAAAAGAAGCAAGAACAGTTTTCAAGCCACATATAACAGAATCAGAGTGACAGATTTCTAGGTAGAAGCCTAGCAGGTCAGGAGAAAACAGGATGATACATCCAGAGACATACAACAGCAGGTATGGATCAAACTAAGCATCCAACGATGGATAAGTGAATAACATAAATTTGGAATTTATGCATAGTAAGGTATTATTTAGCCATAAAAGGATGGAATTCTGTGGTATGGGGAAATATGGATGAGTTTGAAAGATACTATGTTAGGTGAATAAATCAGGCACAAAACAAACTTTGTAGACTCTCATGTAAATATGGAAGCTATGCACGTTGATTTGACAGAAATAGAGCAGAACAGTGGATACCAGAGAAAATGAAGGGGATCAGGAAGATATGGGGGACAGAGAGAAAGGCCAACAGCGGAAGGGTGCAGTTGGAGAGAGGAAATAAACACTATGCAGGGTGTTCTGGAAGAAAAGGTGTCAATGGTCTGAGCTAACCCTGAAACCTTCATCCTACAATACCAACCTACCAGGCAAGATGTGCCCACTGGCACAATAATGGCATGCCTGTTCAACAACCACACTCTGGATCAGATCTGATGCCTGTTCCACAGAAGGGAATTCATGACTAGCACTATAAACGTGGTCAAAACATGTGGTTAGGCAAGTCATAGGCCCTAGGGCAGAATCTATGGATGCTGGTTTGCCTTCATGTTGTCAAACTGCCGTCCAAATATTTATATTATGTCCTTATATCTTTTACCTTGGTCAGAGAAGCTTCTCATTGCAGTGGGTAATGGTTAACGCAGAGACTCCTAACTGCACAAAATGCTGCAGATCAGACTGCGAGTGCTCAGCATCTCTATGAAGTGTGCCCCCCCCCGAAACACACACCTCTAAGGCTGAGGGAGCATCCCAGAGGAGAGGAAACAATGTGAGAGCCAAAGGATGCTTAGCTCTGCACACTACATGAATACTGCACACATAAACTCAAAGCAACTGTAGTTACATGCGTAAGATCAAGCCGGTTAAAAATTCCAGCATGGGGTGGGGAGAGGATCCTGATAGGGAGTGAGGACCTTGTAGCAGGTGATAGCTGCTGGGGGAGGGAAGGTCACTGAGCAGATCTTTCCTGAGTAACTGGATCAATGGTCTCACTGTTCTAGATTTTGTTAGAACACAACAAATTTAGTCCAGTCCTACAATTTGGAAGTTTATAGACTAGGTGGGGATGGAATTTACACCTGTAAAGATTGTCTAAGGGGTCTGGAGAGATGGCTCTGAGTTTAAGAGCACTGGCTACACTTCCAGAGGACCCAGGTTCAATTCCCAGCACCCATATGGCGGCTCAGAGCAGACTGTATCTCCTGTTCCAAGGGATCTGATGCCCGCATATAGACATACCTGCAGGCAAAACACCAATGTACATAAAATAAATTAATTAAAAAAGATTATCTAAGGCAGTTCACCATGTGCTTCACAATAAAGCCCTAAACATAGCAGAGTAAGCTGACCCATAGTGAAGCAGGCCAGTCCAACTGCTGAACTCTGATCTTTAATAAGCTTAACAGCTACGGGACACATGCACCCTAGCAGCTCCAGCCTTCGGTCAACACACTGTTCATGTTCACTAACTTCATTGAGTAAATATACCACTCAATTCAGAAGTCTTGTATTGCCGGAGTGATTCTGTAGCTTGGCAATTTTGATAATCTCTCATTCACTGGAGAGGGGAAGAGGCCCTGGTGCACACAGATGAGCACTAAAGTGCCCATGGCCATGTCAGAGGAGCAGCAGGGGGCAAGTGACTTCAAGAGATTGGCCTACCAGAATGCCAGGCACTGAGGGGTGAATTTCGGAGAGGCAAGGCCCCAAGGGCTTTGGCTCCAGAAATGTCTGTGCCTTTACATGCTCGCTGTTGCCATTTTTCTCTGGAATCTGGCATGGTATGAAGGGGGGGGAATCCCCACTGCCTTTAAGGTAGTGTGATTAACTCATGGAAATATCCTGTACTACTGGGCATTTTCACCTGTGGATTATTATGAAGATGATTTCCCCTTAAGCTGTACTGTTTAAAGTGTTGTCCTCACCCCTGATAAGGCAGGGGCTGCAGAGGAGAAAAAATAAGAACATGGGAGTGTCATACAGCTAGGACTTACAGGGTTGTCTTGGGGAGCCTTATACACTACGGTTTAGGTTAATGATTAAGGAAAACAATCCAGTTAGTACAAGCACTTTTTGATACTGGGAAATGTGCTCACGGGATTCAGTGCATCATAGCTAAAACAAAGCTTTAAACAAAGAATTGGATGGTTATTTAAGATAAACGGAGAGGACTCTAAAATATGAAAAGTGAAACTAGTAACCCATTTTTCTGGCAATTACAAAAGCTACCAGGTATGACAGAAAGGCTCCTGATCTATGAGAAGTCTTCTTTTTCACTCATATGGTTAACTATGTAAGGGATCTGACAATCATGCTGTTTTATACTTGTATTCATTGTAATTACCCACTTAAAAAAACAAAATGTAGCCACACTGTAACTTTTCTATTGCTTGAAAGGTTTTGCTGGAGTATATAAGCTGTAAGGGAAAAACCAAAAGAAGAGAGAAGGAACCAGTAAAGATACAGAAGGAGAGATGTAGAAGGAAGTCTTCAGGGAAGCAGAGGAAGGGACACATCAGGGCAGAAGAACAGAACAAACAAGAAAAGAACAAGGACAAAAAAGATAAGAAGATTAAAAAGAAGTTTTTAATCCCTCAAAAAAAGAACTCTGTATGTTTTTCTGCCCAACTTGGCTTATCATTCCCAGTCTCTGGCCTGCAAAAGGCTGGACCTTCTACACTAGGGAAACCAGGAAAAGTTATACACACAAGCTCATCTCTTCAAAGGAAAGAGATGTTTACCTTTCCCCTACCTAAAATGCTGGGAATTACTGTAGTTTAATAAAACTGGTAATCTTTTGCTATCTGTAAGGCCAGGCTTCACCCAAATTCCCTTGAATATTATGCCCGTTTATCCCAGACTTTCCTGCCCTGCATCTTGGGTATTGCTTCTCAGTCCATCCTTATGAGACATATCATGTGTACTTTACAACAACCCAAGTAACTGTTCTCTTATGTCCAGGCCAATCCTGACTCCTACAGGAACTATGTTTACTTCAGCCATTCTCCGTAGACCCTTATTCTGAGCACTGCTTGTTAGCCAAACAGAACACATCTTTCTGGAAGAAGCTGTGTGTACTTTCTACAGAGTTTCAATGTAAACAAACATGTCTTAAGCTTTGTTGACTGAACTGTCATTGGGAAATCTTTCTAAAATTGTACTGTACACAAAGATAGCTAAAATAAATGTCTGGTGTCAGACTCTAGAAGTCTGAACTAACACTAGCTAACTAAATCTTATTGAAACAGATTTCCTTCTTGCCTCTTGACGATCATTTCCCTGACGGCCATAAGCATCTGCAGGGACCCCAAAATTTATGATGACAAACTCTTGATTCTGATAGATCCCGGCTGTTTTGAAATATATCAGCCTGGATATTTAGTTGGCAGATACTTTACAAATCTTTGAAACTCTCTGTAAGCTAATGTTGCTGTTTTGGAATATTACTTTAACTAGGCAAAGATGTGATGCATTTGTTTATGCTGTGGAACATTATTTTAGCTATGTGAACATGTGTTGCATTTGTTTCTGCTGCCTTTGTTAGCAATGGAAAGATAAGTGACATTTGTTTCTGCTATACTTGTTTAATTATGTAGATGTGTTGCATCTGTTTCATCTTGCCTGCCTAAGGCACCTAATTGGTCTAATAAGAAGCTAAATGGCCAATAGTTAGGCAGAAGAGGGACAGGCGGGGCTGGTGGGCAGAGAGAAGGAGGAGGAGAGATAGAGAGAGAAGGAAGGGACATACCCCAGGGCAGAAGCCAGCCAGCCAGACATGAGAGGCAGTGAAAGTCGGGCATACAGAAATAAAGGTTTAAAAAAAAACCCGTCAGATAAAGAGAAACAGATTAAAATAAGACCCAAGATAAGGCCAAGCATTCATAAATAATAAATAAGTCTCTGTGTCGTGATTTGCAAGCCAGTTGGTGGCCCAAAAGAAAGTCTATTACATGTGCCAGCATTTATTATTTGACAAATTGTCTAACATTATTAAAATATATATTGAAATTTCTTCTGTATAATACAATAACTCTCTCATAATTTCATGATGCTACAACAAAGTGCTTAAAGCTGGGTAAATTATATAGTAATAAGGTTTACGATTTCAGTGCCTGGAGTACCCAAACAACACAATGTCTGGGTAATGACCTCCTGGACAACATCACAGCTTGCTTGCTGGCCAACCAGCCGGGCCCTATTGATGGGCTCTAGTCCTAAAGAGAAAAGGCAGAGTTTCTGAGGATAACACATGCATATGTGCACACACATACTTATGTACATTGTTTAAAAAGTATGCAGCTGTCAACAGTTGTCTAATGATCCTATCAATGAAAGGAGAATTGCTATCCCTATTTTTTAACAAAGTATCTTATTTACATTTAGTATTTAGCTAGTAGGTTAAAAAAATTCAAACTTCTTTGTAATCAAGCTTATATCTTCTTTCTTTTTTCTGGAAGGATGAACAGAAAGTAAATGTAAGCAGGAAAAACAAATTGAGAATAAAATCCTGCCAGGAAGACCTATTCAACCTGAGACATTTGTGTGGGAGCTGGAGAGATGACTCAGTGGTTAAGAGCATTGACTGTTTCTGTAGAAGACCCTGGTTACTTCCCAGCACCCACACGGTGGCTTACAACCACCTGTAACTTCAACTCCACATGATCTGATGCCTCCCTCTGACTTTCATGGACACCAGACATACAACTGGTACATAAACACACAGGCAGGCAAACACTTAAAATAAATAAACAAACATTTTTCATTAAAGATTTATCAAAATTCAATTGTCATCCTAAATTCAACTCTTTTGTCCTTTACATATACTTCAGACAATAATACTGACCTAATTTAGAGCCATCGTGAGGATTAATGTGCTTTACAATGCTAATCATAGCATAGACGATGACAACTTATAATAGGTATAAACATTCTTGCAATGACAAGTAAGCGGAGCCTCTTAGTTTGAATGCAATCCGCTGGTTATTTTCTAAAATAATGCTAATTACAAAACACCAATAACTCCTCAAATAAAGATGTAAGCTAATTAATAAGCATATATTTTCTAAAATCTCAACTGTCTTTAAAGAAAGTAGAATGGCTGTCACAGTCAGAAAACAGTAACTTTGGAGCAACACCACCAGAAGGTGGTCTACCCACCCACTAAAGATGAGCATTGGGTTGATTACTGTCACCATCCCCATCAGAGGGGTTATGCAACTTCCTGGGCCACCTGCCACTCAAATGGAAAAGCAAGGGGAGTCTAACAAGTGCAGTGTTGAATTCAGACATTTCCCATGGTGACTTCTGCCTTTAACACCAGAGTTACACTCTTCAATAACACAGAGTCAGTATCGGATCACTTCTGTCTCCTTTCAGCTCAGCTAATTCGCTTTACACCAAGAACTGTCACATCCTCCAGATGCCAAGAGCAACCATAAACCCCAGCTGAAAGCCGAACAGCAGCAGCAGTCACAGTTCTGGGAACTGAGACTTCTGAACGTTCTTCTTTATAAACCTCATTCATCAAGCAGCAAAGCCATTCCATTCAGTGCTGGCATTACGGAAGTGCTCAGATGGAATACAAAATGTGTATGAATTGGCTTAAATTCCCTACAGGAAAGGAAGAAATTAACCAGGAGGAAGTGCAAAGAAAGAATCCTAGCTATGACTCAAACATGGCATTAGGGATTTGTCATAAAGTGTCACCCTTGGGGTTCCCTACAAAAGGTTTCCAGGGTAGAAGTCTAACAGAATCAAATTCAATTACATTTATTGTACCTTCCACACTTCCTGCCTATTCAAGACAGGAAGAAATATTAAAAGATATTCATACAAATTCAGACATCCCTAATAACACAAGGATTAGCTTATACTAAAGTCACATCCCTGGTGCCACAAGTCATAACATTAAAGAGTAATTGCTCAGTCATCTTTTCATGAGTGACTTATCAAAGCCAAGGGCTTTGGTAAAGGTTTTTAAAGCAAAAGGCAAGGCTTTTTGGCGTTGTTGCTTTGTGAATAAAGTGGCTGTTATTTGCTGTAGACTTTCACTGTAGCTAACTCTCTTTCTGTTACATATTTGGGAATTAATTATCTAGTTCAGAACAGTTTCCCACTGCCAGGCCTTGTTCCTCTCCTAGGTAAACGCAAAATTCTGCCTTCCTGCAAATTACCTTAATCACCAGGCATTCAGTCAGTGTTTAGGGTCCAGGAAAAGAGAATCCCATTTAAGATATTCATAGATCTTCAAGGACATTACTAACTGCCCAAGCTGCTGCTCTGGTTTTACCCCACAACACCCATGATCAGAACGACTGATAACAGTGTAGCCCGGAACTGATAATTTAGAGGCCTGGGTCTCTTCTTTGCTTAGAGCAGTAAGTCTAACTCCAGATCTAGGCCACTTAGAAACTGCAGTGTCAGCTTGCACTCCCACCAGCAAATGCAGGAGTGTTCCCTTTACCCCACAACCTCTCCAACATAAGATGTCATCAGTGTTTTTGATCTTGATCATTCTTACAGGAAAATGAATACAGCCCCTTTGGATATCAGTATGGTGATTTCTCAGAAAATTAGGACACAACCTTCCTCACCACCCAGCAATACCACTTTTGGGTATATACCCAAAGTATGCTCAATTGTACCACAAGGACACGTGCTCAACTATATTCATAGCAGCACTGTTTGTCATAGCCAGAACCTGGAAACA
>LOJH01023814.1:2163-17301 GCA_001685095.1 Ellobius talpinus | reverse complement strand
TAACATTTCCCATGAATAATTTAAACAGTCCACATTTCCACTAAATATGAGCATTCAGAACCTGAAATTCAAATGTTATTTCATAAGACTTGTCATCTTTTATAAATACTGTTTATGAATAATAATGTTAATTGAATAGGAATATTTCATATTCTAGTATCAAATACCTTAAAGACTATGGAATATTTCAAAGCCTTTCTCTGATCTAAGCCTTAGATAATAGTCAATTTTATCAAGATGCAATTGGTTGTGTATAATCATGTATAAACCAATCATGTCTTGATACACATTTAATTATGAATCAATCAGTTAAATTCAGAGTCAAAGAATGCTTTAAATATTTCCTTGGACTTTGTCCTACTCTTCTATACTAATTTATACCTCAATCATTTTCAGTCATTCATTATATAAGAATGACAAAAAGAAAAATTGAGAAGCAGCAGTGCATTCATTTTATTTTAATGCAAGATAATCAATATGCCCTTTGTGAGTCTCGGACATTGCTAAGATGCACTTGTACAAGCTTCTCCCTGCTAAGGAGTCTTCTAATTTTGTTCCAATCAATGGACTCATGTTTATGTATTCCTTTGCATAGATATACTGCTTTCTCAGACAACTCTTGAGAATAGAATCTCTTCATCAGAAAATTGAATTTCAAACAGTAGGATGACTAGCTTTGGGTTCAAAATGTAAAAGCACATTTGCATTTACAAACCAAGGAGATCATCGCCATAGAAAAATGACAGGAGTAGACCAGGAGGCTGGGTTAAGAGAACTTTATCTTCTAACTCTTCCTGTATACCTTCCATTCTCTATGCATCCATCAGGATTATACTCTCTCCCTGCAAAACGTTGTGCTGGTGGTCTGCAAAGCACTAGCCATATGTGATTATGGAATCTCTAATATTCATCAGTAGAAACAGAGGACTTGGTGTCAAACATGAGTTTCAAACATATCATTTTTTTCTGTAATCACACGAGGTGTATTGACAGGAACCAGGTGAGGCCGAGACTCATATCCCACGCAGGGGTAGAGGAGTTCGACCCCAAGTAGCTGGGAGAAGGGGTATTTAAGAGAAGAAATCACAACCCAAAGGGGATAGGGAGGGCAGCATTGGAAAATTCTGGAAATACCATTGAAAAACCAAAGGCTATTCTAACAGGTTTAAGATTATATGTTTCATGTTATTTTAACTTTTCTTTGCTGTTTCTAATATTCTTTCTTGGTTCTTGAGTTTAATATTTTGATTATTATGTGATGGGAAAAATTTCATATCTATCTTAGTCTATTTGGTGTTCTGCATGTTTTTTTGTACCATGATAGGTACCTCCACTTTTAGATTGGGAATATTTTCTTCTATNGGCTATTCTAACAGGTTTAAGATTATATGTTTCATGTTATTTTAACTTTTCTTTGCTGTTTCTAATATTCTTTCTTGGTTCTTGAGTTTAATATTTTGATTATTATGTGATGGGAAAAATTTCATATCTATCTTAGTCTATTTGGTGTTCTGCATGTTTTTTTGTACCATGATAGGTACCTCCACTTTTAGATTGGGAATATTTTCTTCTATGAATTTGTTTAAAATATTTTTGTGCCCTTAACCTGGGTTTCTTCTCTGTTTTCTATTTCTCCCATTTACACATTTGTTCTTTTCTTGGTGTACCAGATTTTCTGTATTTTTTGGCCTGGGATTTTACAGATTTAACATTTTCTTAAACTGAAAGAACAGGATAAATCCAGACCGCCTAGCAGGAAGAGTAGAGCCAAAAATCTAGGTTAGCTGGTTCTGTGACTCGGTTCCAGGAACTGGCTGACCACAAAGTTAAATTATAATCTTGAGAACAATCTTGAGAAACTGAGAGTTACCCCCTTGTGATTATCACTGGTATTTTCAAACATGTCATTTTAAATGACAATATTAGTATGGTTGCAATGATAGTATTTTAGGGAGTAGTGTTTTAAAATACCAAGAAATATTATAGTGAATTCACAACCATCACTCCTTTATACTGTGACTATTCAGAAAGCAGAAATTATATCTCGGGTTTATATATACAACTATGTGACAGTGTTGAACCAGTCTTATTAATATGATATTATGTATATCTTTAGCTTCTTGATGAATATCTCTGAGTGTATTGATTATTCAGGGGACCTAATCACTCTATATAAGAGGAACTCACATATCTCTATATTCAGGTTCTCACCGGGCATTGGAAAAATTCTTCCCTACCCACTTGGGAGTATCCAACCTACAGCCTGCAGGTCCACATGCAGACAGAAAGTGGCACAACACAAAATTATAAATGTACTAAAAATATTGTGAGATTTTTTATGTGTATATATTTATTTTTTGTAATTTAACTGTTTTTCAAGGGTAAACATTTTAGTTAAGAACATCATGTGGGACAGTATAAAAAAACTGGACCCCTGATAGGTTCAGCTCATTGTTATCATATGTAGAATGATGCTTTTAGAAAACTTGAGTGGATGGGGGAGGTTGGAAGGAGGTGGGGGTGGGGAACAGCAGGAAAGTAGGGTGGGGAAACCGTGGCTGATATGTAAAATCAATTAAAAATAAAAAATAAAAATAAAAAAGAAAATGGCACTTTGTATACTTCAAACCTGTTTTGTAGACCTTTTCCAGGCTTGTGGAAATCTGGTGTGGCCTGTGGCCTTGGTCCCACTGAGATGCTTCAAAGCCTTATTAAGAATGCCTGGGTCCCCATGAAACCCTACTATACCCAGGTTTACCAGGAAATTTGGGTAGGAATGGGGTTGATGACCTTCATCCTTTATAAAATCAGGAGTGCTGATAAAAGAAGTAAAGCTTTGAAAGGCTCCAGTCCTGCACCTGCCCATGGCCATCACTAACTGCTCCCAGAGTACACTCATGATGAATCCTGTCAGCTAAACTTAAGCAAGCTGTGTTAGATGGGAACATGGAACATCTCTGTACACTTCCTTAAGTACCATTTACAACGTGGCATTAATAAATGTGTCTGAGCAGAAAAAAAACCTGTTTTGTAATGATAGATTCAAAGATATTCCCTCTGCAAATAAATGAGAAATAGATCTATCTGTTCCCCTCCAACCCCCCAAAAAGAAAGAAAACTTGAGCTTCTTAATAAACAACATAGACAATCTTCTAACTTCCTCTCTAAGTTGTCAACTGCCTGGTTACTCATTCACCAGCATAAATGTGGAAGTTACATGAGATAGGTGTGAAAGCCTACAATAGTACACACACTATAAGACTTAAGGAGGTATTCAGATTGAGTTTTACCTCAATAAATGCCATTGCGGAACCCTGTTCTTTCACAGACCATCTAAACAGGAAAAGATCCACCACCAATAGGCTGCCAATAACACTGTTGTATAGATCCCTTGGTAGCTGCTACTCAACTGTAAGTCTTCCCTGATACTGTCCATTAAAACACTTTGCACAGTAAGTACCTAAGAATATGAATCTCTCTAAAGGTTTAACAATGAGGACTATGATGGCACCATTAAGAGAAACTCACTAGAATAGCCTATTAATATTTATCCCACTTGTTTTTAAGAGATTGTAGAATGAAGTTTTAATTGTAATATTATCAAAATTTCTACCACATAACACTGAGTAAATGTTAGCTACCAGAATCACACATATTATAACATAGTATTTTATAGATCTGAAAGCTACTGCAACACATAGCCCTGGACTCAAAGCATTATATGTTGTATGGTTTACAGGTGCCTGATGCGAAGAGATTAAAAAATTTCAAAGTTCATGAAACTAAACAAACGTTAAAGTTTTATCATGACTTTTTAGGCTCAGTCCTGGGAATATCCATCCAGAAGCCTAAAGTCTTTTGCAAATTGAAATGTCTAGTCGGTATCTCTCTTTCAGTAAGCATGTGCAGGGGAATTGTATCCATATTCAAAGTGAGAAAGTATGCATACCAGTGTGAGTGCATGTGTCTGAGTGCACAAAGACGCCACAGAAGGACACTGGGTACCCTGATCTGTCAGTCTCTATCTGATTCCCTTGATATAAGATCTCTCATTAAATATATATGGAACTAGTTCTGGGGAGAATTTCATAGAGACAACTCATTTAGAACTGTGTGTTTCAAGGCACACACACAAACACACACACACACACACATCTTTCTGCTTATAATGTCTTACTGTCAATCTTTGTATTTATTCCCATCTGCTTCATGAGGAAACCTCTCTGATGATGGCTGATTAAGGCCCTGATCTATGAGTATAGCATTTATTCTTCAACCTTTTAACTCTAGATTTCAGAAAGTTCTTGAAGAAACATTTTCCAGGTTCATAATAGAGGATCTGTTAATTTGAACACCTCTTGAGCTATTTTTGAGTAGCAGCTTAAACTTATAGACAACACATCCTGATGATACAATATATTCTGTTCTCCAGCAATGAAAGATGTTTAAGCAATAAACAATGAGGCTGGGGTACAGCCCAGTGGTAGAACACTTGCTCAGCATCCTGGCGTGCATAAAACCCTGGAACAGGTTCAATTCTCAGCATCTATAAACTAATTAATTAATATTATTAAGCTTTTTCAGTAAACCATGTTAAATAGACTACTATTGTAAATACCCATGACATTTACTTATTTTTCTACAACATGAAGTCAAAGTAAAGAACTGCCAAGAGAAGCCTTAAAAAAATTGTGTTGGCTTATAATTATCTTTAGGCAGACTGATAAAGGATCTAGATAAATGATCTAGAATAGTAGCAGAACAGTGATTATGATCTTGAACATCAAAGTGAAACATTGACCTAATGCATGTGACTGTTATAAATTGATTTGTATCCAAAATTGCATATGTTAGAGTCACTAATATTATCAGTCCATTCCTATTCAACAACAATTAATGCAATAATAACAGAATACAGTATTACTTTGAATAAACTTATCATGTTGTGTTTAAACACAGACACTGAATAATCATAAAGATCATTCTGAAACTCTTCTTTAATGTAAATTTATTGACAATCTTAGCCTCACTACACCGGTCTGTAAAATGAGATCATTAGATTCCTTTTCATTACTATTTCCTTTATTTACTATGGCTGAGGTCTATATTCTTTTCTTGAAGGATCAAAAATCTTTCTGACCATGCAGAGTTTCAAAATGCACAACTCTGAATCTAATAAAAAAATAATTCAACAGAACAAAGGGGTATGGTCATATCCCAGTATAACTCTATTTATGGACATGGAAATTTGAATGTCATATAATTTTAATGTGTCGTGAAATGTTACCATTTACATTTCTTATGTGGGATGTCCTTCTGAATATGTGTTGCTCTTATTGGTTAACGAATAAAGCTTCTTTGGATGATGGCAGAGCAGAATATAGCTAGGCTGGAAGAGATATGGAGAGATTAGACAGAGTAAAGGAGACGCCTTGTAGCTGCGGAAAGAGACAGATGCAGATCCTTACCAGTAAGCCACAGCCTCGTATCTGTGTATCAAAATACACAGATTAATAGAAATGGGTCAAATTAAAATATAAGAGCTAGCTAATAAGAAGCCTGAGCTAATAGGCCAAGCAGTGTTGTAATTAATATAGTTTCTGTGTGATTATTCAGGTCTGGGTGGCCAGAAAATGAATGAGCAGCCTCTGTTTATGTATTTTTTCTTCCATTTAAAAACAAAAAAAATTTTGCTGGTATAGGGAGCAATACAAAAAGAGTTAAAAAACCAATGTTATCCAATAGGCTAGAAATTGCTTATTCATGACAAAAAGGAATAATCAAGGTATACATGAATTGATAATTTAATTAATTGGCCACTTATTTGGAAACAATCAATTCTAACAAATTATAGATGTTAAATATTATATTTACTGATCTTTAACCCCTCATAATAATTCTGGACCCAAAAAATTGCCTGTTTTCACTATTTAAATAACTTTTATTAGATTTTACTTGTAATACTAAGAGTGTAACTACAGTACTTCAGAGTGCTACAAAGTTTGAGTGCTTGTTAAGCCTATTGCTTATTGTTCTTGCTTTAATTAACTGGGGTTTGTGAAATGAACAAATGAATTCAGCACTATAGAACGTAAAACAATTTTCAATAAATAAGTCTTCATTTACTGTTTAATTTCCTGTCACTGACTTAGAAATATCTGGCAGGAAGAGGTGCAAACATCATACTTCTCCACTTACATAATGTTAATTATAATGGAATTGCACTACAAATAGCATCTTAATCATGCTGGCCCCTCGTCTGTGGATTCTCATTACTTACTCACAGGCTCTCCGTCCATTAAGTCTGTGCTGCAGTATTAAACTGGGTTGCAAGTACAGACAGATCAACGATGAATCTCATTTGTTCAGAAGGTCAAGCATAATAATTGAGTTGGATAAGTAAAGTGAGGCATAATTGTTTCATCCGTTTTTAGCTTATGCATTTAATGTAGGATGGTGTGAAACATGAACAACGACAATGAATGTTAAGCCCATACTAATGCAACCATGTAAGTAGCTGACAGAGACATCTAAGAACAGGCAGTTGGGGTTCCTGTTATCTGTTTTCATGGTAGTAGCATTCACAAAAGTTTGGAGCTACTTTTCCTGGGGTTTTTATGTAAAAATTTCTCTTAATGGAGACAGTTACAATGAAAAGTGAAAATAGAAGACTGAAATACGTAAGACATAGAAATGTGCAAATCCACAGATAAGTCTCTATTTTTGCTAATATCTCATCCTATTGCTCCTGAGTAACTAAAGGAGAATTATTATCCAGATGGCTATATATATATATATACAAATATACTAGTTCAGAGAATACAAAGCTCCTAGAAAAGGAATTATAAACACACACTGTAGATCAAGGCTAGCTGGTTCTGTGAGCGTTCCACTTACATGTCTGATTGACTTAAATAACTCAAGCATCATTTTCTACCTTAATATCTTCATCTGAACATGCAAATAGTACTTATAGACACAGAAGAGAACAATAAAGAATGAAGTAATCACGTTCACCATGGCACTTTGTCTGGCACACCATAATAGCAGTATTTGTTAATAAAAAACACACAGGATAAAACAATTGTTTGTTTCATAGAGAGTGTTATGGGTCTTTCAGATATTAGGGAAGAAAACTTAAGGAATTTAGTTTGCTGTTTGTCCATGATAAATATTTGCAAGGAGGAAGACAAGCTTGCTTGCTCTAAATACCACTACAGCTGAACCTAATTAATGAAACAAACTATCAAAGCAAAAGGGCACTTATTTCTGAAGAAGTCTGTAATTAAGAAGTATTAACTAGCAGTGTAAAAAAATTGACCCTTTTGTGATAACCCTGAGAATACATGACAGAATTAGCTTCTACTTCATATGTACATTGGTTGCTCTCAACTCAGAGCTGTCTTTTCTTCTCTAGATCTCAATTACAAAGTCACAGGTGTTAATGAATAAATGTATTTAAATTTTTCTGAGCCCTAAATAATAGCATATTGCTTGATAAATATCATGTGGGACATCAAGTTGGAGAAGCAATTAGCCCACCTTGAGGGATGCATATATCCATATGATACATACATCCACATATATATTAATATATGAATATATACAAATATATGAATTACATCACACATATATGTACATATACATACACACAAACATACAAATTTACAGAATACAAAGCTTCCTAGAAAAGGAATGAAAACACATTCTATAGATTCAGGTTGACTACAATTTTTACCTCATCCACTTACATGTCTTTTGGACCTTGAATGATTCAAATATTATTCTGCATCTTAATTTCTTCATCTGAACATGTAAAGAATTATCAAAGATATAGAGTAAGGCAATGATAAAATATATAATTCATATAAATATGTGTGTAATTATATATATGTATATGTATATATGGAGCAGATGAAGTTGCAAGTAAATGTATGTTGACATGAATGCTTCCAAGTCAAGGACTCCAATACCCTAGATACATGGGAATGGCAAAGCCTTCCCTTGGTCCAAGTATGAATGTTATGAACTACTGTCCTTTAGATAATACCAGTACATGCAGAGACTATTAGCAACAGCTTTCTTTTCCCAGATGAATTAAGCATAAGATTGTGCCTTATAGAGCTGCCTTCTAATGGAATTATCTAAACCTCCCTCCTTGTTTATTTGCATACAATAAACCGGCCTTCATGATCCAGATGTGTTAAAGAAATATACTAAATTTCAGGGTTTCCCCTGTTGTGTCTCTGTCAGAAAACACATCCTATCCTAACCCCTCTTTTGTATATAGGTCTGCTTTTCCTTCATTGCATATTGCTCCAGTTAAGGCAGGCTCTAATCCTATTCAAGTCATGACATATATGTCTAACAAGTCCAAGAATAGAGATACAAATGCACAATTCTAGCACTTGAGATTGTAAGAAAAGCTCAAAGACATAAAGACAATGAAATGTTTCAACAATATTTTATTTGTTTTTATATCCCACCATAACAATGAAATTACCTTGAGTATTTCTTTTATTTTGATAGTAAATATCACAATAAATATTTAGCCTCACTCAGGAAATATGTGCTTTGTCAAAATCTTAAAGGCAAAACTATATCATAGGATCTAGATCATCACATTCAAATCCATTATCAAAATAGAGCAATAGCTTTTGCACCACTACCCCCCCTTTTGCTTTCTCCAAGACAGGTTTCTATGTAGCATTGGAGTCTGCCCTGGAACTAGCTCTTGTAGAGCAGGCTGGCCTCAAACTCATTGAGATCCACCTGCCTCTGCCTCCCAAGTGCTGAGATTAAAGGCGTGTGCCACCACCATTTGGATTGACCCATTCAAAAAGTTTTCAGAGTTTTGCCTGACACACAGCATCCTCTTGAGGGAGGATGTGAGCCACCTAATGAGGAGCAGCTCAAGCAAAGCCAACATAGTACCAGGGTGCAGCTCCTCTATATGAACACTGACTTCAAAATTAAGAGTTAACACAATTTAGATCAATGGCCTTATATGAAGGATTTAGTGAAGAGACTTGTGATGCGGCAAACAGAAAAAATTATTATTTATAGTTGTACAGGACTATTCCTGAGCCAGAAAGACACCATTTTCAGGTGTTCAACTGAGTCTGCTTACCAAAGATCCATCACAGTTGAGTTTGATGACTGTTGAGGAGGTAGAGGAGAGATTAATGGGACATAGTCATTCTCCCATCCAATTGTATGCATATTGTGTCTCATTCCATGTAAACTCAGGGTATCAAGGAGGGACTAGAGGATACAGGATGGAAAGAGTTAAGGAAGGAACACCCATCTGTACAGTCATTGGGAAGCCTTTACACATACTGGTGCAGATATCTGAATGTGGCTCTTTTATTTACATTCACCATTGCTTCTACCAACTCTCACCAATTGATCTATATGTAAGCCTATAAAATTATTGGTTCACAAGAAAGAGCTTAGGTGGTATGGAACTTGAGTTTATTGTTGGACTCTTAGAAGGGGGAAGAGTGGCATTGTCTAGTGCCCTGTATTAGGAAAAGTCTTGAGATAGCTAGTATTCTGGATTTCCTGTTGGCTGTTCAAAAAATAGCAGAGAATTAGAGCATTAAAAAATTGAAGACTACCAAGGTAAACCTCAATATTGGTTTAACTATTAACCTGTCACATACTGAAAGTCTGAGATGACATAATAATCCAGTCTATGAGCTTAACTGGAAACTCCTCATACCAACTAGTATCCCTTAGTGAGATGAGAAGTAAGCACATGTCAGTAAATATTAACCTTCATTGCACACTTTGGATTATGGAATCTTTGAGCCTAAATTTTCTCTCTGTACAATAATCACAGCATAACCGAGTGTCCATAACTGAGCATATATTTAGTGACTCAAGGCTTATAATTCAAGGCTCACATTTAGAACAAAAAAAATCTAAGCTATATTCTTGGGTAGTATCTATTGTAGTTTAATTGTAATAAGTAGCTGGATAATGAGGGACAAATAGAAACAATACAGGACAGAAAACACAGAGTCTAAATAAGCCATGCATATACATGCTCTTCAAATTCCATGAGATGATCATACACAGTCTAGTCTCCTCCAGAGAACAAAAATTAAATATGTGAAATATTTCTGTTCAAAGGACTGTTAGGGAAGTAGATTCCAGGTAGACTGGTTTATTTTTGACAGGCTGTGGAGATCACAAATGTATCCTATTTATTCCATATAGTAAAATATCAATCTGTGAAAAAGAAGTAGTCATTTTATATAAACTGTACTGTACATAAAGTTTAGGCACAGTGAACTACCCAGCAGTTAAAGAACATTGTAAGTTTCAGTCAAGATCTCTGAAGAAATGTACAAACAAACCTCTCTAAAAGGAAAGGTGTCAAACCTGCTGTGTCTTCTTTTTTTTCTATACAGGAACCAATAAATATTCTAAGTAGATAAAACAACTGAGGCACAGAAAATCAGGTAAATTGATATGTTCCAAAAATTCTAAAACACTTGATATCCAATAAAAGACTGAGATAAAGATTTAAATTCATGACCCCAAGAAACATGGGAAGAATGAGAAGTAAATAGTTAAGAATCACCAAAAAATCAATAAAAAAACATTGATCCAAGGTATGTTATTAAACAGTTTCCTGCTATGGACAATAGTGTTCTATCTAAGATATAGAATATAATTGTATTTCTTCAGCAACATTTCATTTTCCTGAGTCAATGGCCTTAAGGACTACAAACTCTTTATAATAGGGGAATCTCCATAATAAAAAAGGCTGATACCTTGTATCAAAAATAGAAATACATTTTAAAGAAAAGATAGAACCTAAATTTATACTCAGAGAGTGCAAGATAGAGACATTAACCAAATCAAGAAAGTTGATATTAACCTAAGAGTGTGTGACTTCTACTTCCGCTATTGTAGTTAGGTTCTGCCCATGGTTGATTAAACTACCTAATTAAATAACAAATTATTTATTTAACCTTGGGATTTGAGCATAGGACTGTGGGTTAGAAGATTTTCTGCCTTTTAGGGGAGAGAGAAGGAAATATGTTGTGGGCCAACATGATAGTAGTAACTCAGTTTTTGTTTGATTTAGAGGAAGATGAAAGAGTAAAAATTTGACTTAAAAATTCTGTGCTCTTCAATATTGTTTGCAAAGCAGATATTTATTAAGGTCAACAATAACTTAACTTATTTCCAAATTTCACCATTGAACTTCACTCTTAACTCTAATTTATACCAGGCAAACTGATGGATCTACAATAATTATTATTTTTGTGTGTTTGTGTTTATATAGTTATATACATAAGAACTTTATTGAGATTTTTATGCAATTTAACATTTGCTCTTTTGAAGTACATAACTCAACAGAGTGTGCTATTATACAAGAGCTGTTCAACTCAAAGAAAATTTACATAATCACTTCCCACCTTCCATTCACTCCAGTACGTGACAACTAGCAATCAACTTTCAATCTATGTGAATTTTCTTATTCTGGCCATTATTATTGTATTGATTATACATGTGCTTTCTTTCCTGTTGTTAGTTTTGTTCTGAGTATTGTTCCTAAAGTGTTGTTAAGAATAACCAACCTGTCTTTGCTATTTTTAATTTTTGAGACAAAGTCTCATTAAGTTTTCTAGGCAGAATTGAAGTCATACTCCCTCCTCTCCTTGAGAATTGAGTACTGGCTCATGCATGGCCTTTTGTGGCAACTTTAGTTCACTTAGAAAAGATTTTCAATGTTCATCTACAATGTAGCACATACAAGTAAGAGTTAGGAATTGTTTTGCTGAATAACATGACTTTATATGGACGTATTTTCTTTACTAACTTATCAATTGATGGACATTTTGTTTTATTCTACCTGTGTTTGTTTTTTATTTTGTTTGTGAGATCAGGGTTTTAGTATATTATATAGGCTGTCATCAGGCTCACTAACATTCTGTCTTAATCTCTTGAATGCTAGTAGAGGATAATATATAACCATGCCTGATTTTATCTGCTTTTAAGAATTGAGAACAATAATAATCTGAATACTAAAGTATACTCGTGCTTTCTATGCATGCATTCATAACCAGAAGCACAATTGCTGAGTGAATTAGAAGCTTTTCTTTTTATCTTTTTGAGAAAATGCTAAAATGTTTACAGATTGATCATCTGAATCATTCTGGAATCTTTCCAGCAATGGGACTCTTCACATCCTGACATTTTGTATTGTCTCTCTCTATTTTTTGTTTGTTTTACCTGTCCTACTAGATAAGGCAAATCTCATCATGACCAATCTATCCACAGGTCCTTGACCCCAACAATCCTGCCAAGTATAGGATCAGTCTTGAGAAATAAGCTTTAAATTCAACCAAAAGTTTGTCATTTACTCCCATAACATTTGTGCCACTATTATACTAGTGGGATTATCTTCTTAGACCACTTTACTGGAGTTTGCCAGTTTCTCATCTGGCTAAGACTGATGATTTCTTTTTTATCCTGCAGTATCTTGCATTATACTTTCCAGCACTATGAATGCTGAGCAGTAATGAGGAAACCTCCAGGTCAGTACCAGCTTTATTTCTTCACATTCTATGACTCATGTGAATGGTGTCCTCAGTAGCAGTAGCTTACCATCAAATTCTGGAGGATAACCAGTATAGACAATACCCACAGCTTGGAGGCTTATGTGACCATACTGGTCAATAACTCCCAAAGGAATGACTCATTTCTGGTACTGTAGTTTCAGTTTGCTGTTTCATGCCTAGTAGGATCTCTGTCCACATATCCCATCTTACCACAACCCCTGTTATACAGTAATTCCTAACTCCTTTGATATATGCATTTTACATATGTATGTATTTAGGAAGCTTCTAAAATATCTTTACATATGACTTTTTAAAAAGAGCCTGTATTGTTAGTTGCTCCTCTTCATATCCCCTCATACCTCTGCCCTCTTCTCCCATCTGTCTCCCAACAACATAGACACATACAAATAATTGAAAGTCAGTAAATTAGAGGGGATTAATGTACTGCATGAGAAACTTTAATAGATTGGGAATGTAAAATAGATGAAGTAAATGTCCTGATATTTGCAAAATATTTTTAAATGCTATTTAGGAAATAGCAGGAAATATTTTTAAAAAGTCTCTCCTATATAACACATTACATATATATATATATATATATATGTGTGTGTGTGTATGTATGTATATATATATATGTATATGTATGTGTATGTATATATATATATAAAGAGTGATTATGGATTTTAAGTAAATTTTTTAAAAAGCAGTATAAATTACCATGCTATAATTAAAACAGACACAAAATAATCATTCCATTAACTTTTGTTCTTGATATGTACATAGACTGACTCTTTAGTTGGGGAAGAGTATGGTTTGATATACAAGAGAGTAATATCAAAGATGAGAGGGTATTTAATGGACACATGAGTGATAACTGACAACCTTAAGTAATAAACTAGAAAAGCAAGCAGAGGCTCAGGGGACACCATAATTCACACAGAAGATAGGAGAAGCGAGGTCAAATGACCTTGTTATAACAGCCACAGGAATATCTGACTGATTCAAGCAAGTTTCTAGAAATGTTCTGTGTCATTGAAGCCTACAAATAAAAAGCTATCTTATGCTTAGGTGTATTTCTGGGGTTATTAAAAGTGTTAATGTTGAGATACATAGGGAGCTGACTAGTTGAAGTATATGCATCATCACTCTCCCTCCAGATGTTATATCATACATATGAGAGTTAGTCAACTTGCCTTTCATATGTACATGTGCATTTACAGAAGATAAGACCTGCCTCATGACAATAGCTGAGAATTATTAGGCTAGTGGAGCCCTAGAGATGTTGTAATACTAGACAGAAGCTAGATCTCAAACTTACCATGTCTTTAAATATTTCACACCTTTAACTCTAGCATTTTCTTCTGCAGATGCTTTTCATATCATACATTTCATAGCACTTCTTCCTATGGCCCCTAAATATAGACGGAAAGATGACTCATTTTGGTCTTAAATAATAAGCAAAATTTTTTTGCTGGGGTTACTACAGGACAACGTAATAAATGACTTCTATTATGATGTGAAATGGAAAGATCTTGTCCGTGGCAGGAGCATTTCGGTGAGGAGATCAGCAGACAGAAACCAATCATTTCTGGTTGCATGGAAACATTTATTCTCCCTTTATATGAGAAAGGCTTCCTTTGGCTTAAAACTGTAGGTGTGCCAAATAACACAAAAATAAAACAATTAGAGACAAAGTTTATCCTCTAAAGCCACTAAATCTTTAAGAAAATATATTTATAGAATTATATATGTTTAGATTTGAGCATGTTAGAAATTATATATATATATATATATACAGAAAAAATATGTTTAACATTTCATAAAAACTTAAAAATGTAATGTTTGATTTTAAAATGAACTCTTTTAAGTTTTTAATATATCTGACACTGGCTTTATTACTGTAGAACTATAATGTTAATGTTGAAATTATCTGTATTTTATCTTCTCTTGATCTCACAAAGGCCTCTTATCAAATTAAGATACATATCCCCCCTGTCTTTATATATACCAAATAAATTTCTTCCCTCCATGAGGCTCTCTTCTTTATTTTCACATTCCTGTATTTCTTATCCTGTGAAACTCAGATAAACTGACTTCCTGTCAGATTGTGGTTTTCCTACTATTCAGAGATTCAGTTATTTTTTTATCTGTTTCTCATTGGTAGATTTTTAACCTTCATAAGTGGTAGTAGGCATGCAAACATTTATTAAAGTAACATGTGGACATTTTGTGAGTGTGTATGTTGTGTGTGTGTATGTGTGTGTGTATGCACGTGCTCGCGTGTTTGGAACCAGTGCCAAAAGTTAATATTTGTTTCAAAGTAATCTATTTTTATTTATTCATTTCTTTATTTAATGTTTCTAAGATGTGTTGTTTATAAGATTAATAAAGACAACATTTTTATTGATGTTTTCCTTTTATAAAGCCTGCCTGCCTTAGGCCTCAGATTTTTGTTGTGTTCCAAATATTTGGGCCAAAAGTAGTTATTTGCCTCCTGGCCTTCAGAACATAGATAGATAGATAGATAGATAGATAGATAGATAGATAGATAGATAGA
>LOJH01023812.1:2283-18237 GCA_001685095.1 Ellobius talpinus | reverse complement strand
TTGACAGAGATCAGGGAGCAGTATATGGGATGATATGGGAGAAGGAAATGGAAGAAATTCTGTAATTACATAATTTGCTTAAAAATGATATAAAAATAAAATAATAGCAAAAACAGAAAAGCATTCCTTGTAGATGAAGCATTAAATCAAAGATTTTTTTCTGACCAAACTATCTATGAAAGTTAGGAGTTAAGTATAGTATCAGATTTAGTAATATTATTCTATTCAGTAACAATTAAAATATAGATTTATTTTCTATGCAGTGCATTTTTGAAAGCTTTTATACAAGACTTATCTTCCTTTTAAAGTAAATTAAGTATTTGTGAAACTGAGAATATCGATGTACAAGGCAAATATAATTCATTCAGGGAAATTTAAATTTCTAAATATTTTTAGAACTATGATTGCACATTATTCTATTTGTTATTTTTTCAAGAAAATAAAGTGTTCTCTCTGTATGGATTATTTGTTTATTTTTGACAATAGCTTTTGACTTATTGAGGTAAACTCAGGATTAACATGCTCAGTATAATATAAAAATAATATAACTATAAAATTTTATCTAATTTTAATGCACTGAGTACTCATAGAAGAAAGTGATTTGACTGGCATGCTTTTTATTCTAGGAAAGATGAAAATGTTTTTAATATTGAAGAAAGGAGTTTAATTCTATGTGGTTCTAAACTGAATAGATTATTCACAGTCTAAATTAATGAGCAGCTATATAAGCATAAAATAGATAAGGATAAGTATGTGCCATTTAAAAACTATAAAATGGCTGAATACTCAAATGCTGTTTCAAAGGAAATATGGAGAATTAAGATGGTATCTTAACATCCAACATCACTTTGTTTTCCAGTGCTCTAGGTAATTGAGTGCCACTTCAATTATCCTGAGTATTATTTCACAACATGCAATATAGTATTTTGTACTTGAAAAGCACTTTGCAATCATTTACTAATGAAAGGTATTTATGAAAATTTTATCTGTCATGTTGAGAATAAAAATTTGAAATTTATCATGAAATCAGCTACCTGCTCCCCCTTCCCCACCCAAAAGGCCTTAAAAGCAATGCTGATAAATAAGAAAACTCTTTTCCTCCACTAAATCATACAGAACTTATCAGGTAAAATTGGTTCAATCATTAAACATTTAACCAAATCTCTGCATATATTATATAAATTATGTCAGCACAAAGCAATGAATGTTACAGTTTATAAGTCAAAGACAAGATCTATTTATAGTAAAAATTGAATATACTATAGGAAAAGTACAAAAGTAGATACTGAATAGGACTCTTTCAGTCTGGATAAATATATATAAATATATATATATACACACACACATATATATATACACACATACATATATACATATATATTTATATATACACATACATACATACATATATACATATATACATATATATTTATATATATTGCTTATATATATTGCTTTATATAAGTATAATATCTGTTATATATCATGTTTTAAGATTATATGATATTTTTATCAGTTTTATTTCTTTTTCTTCCCTCTGGACCTCCTATATAACACTCTCTCTTTCAAATTCATGGACTCTTTTTTGAGTAATTATTTTTATGTGCTTGCACGTATGCATATGTACATATATATCACTGAATACATAAATAAAACCTGCTCATTATGTATTGTGGTATTTGTATGTGTATTTCATGGCTGACCAGTTGGTGTTGAAGTCGTTTTTAAAAAACACATCTAAATGTTAATGTAAACAAAAGTATATTTTCAACAAGGAGAGATGGATAGAAATATATGCAGAAGGCAGAGATGGAAGGAAGTAGATCACACAGAAATGTAAGTGGAAAGGGAGGGGAAAGAAATGTCTTCCTTATTTTAAGAAGGTGCTGAGGGGACAAATGTGCCACAGCTTCCTGTGTGATTGATACTATTTTTCTATAAGTAATATTGCTCATGGTCTTTTGACAGGCTGACCAGAGTTGTATATGCATTGAAAGAGGATATAAGTCAGGGTTTTTAGGAAGTCAACCAAACTTTTTACAGGGGTCATCCTAAGGCCATAGGAAAACACACAGATATTTACACTGCAATTCAAAACCGTAACAAAAATAAGTCATGAAGTAGCAATGAAAATAATTTTATGCTTGGGGATCAACACAACACAAGTAACTGTATTAAAGGGTCACAGCATTAGGAAGGTTGAGAACCACTGGCCTAAGAAAACTGAAAAGACTTAATGTAGAAGTAGGAAGTTGATGACAACCGGTAGAAGGTGGAACAGATAGTAAGCAATAAGCAAAGTAACAGCATCAAAGCAAAAATAAAAGTCGTCCTTTAACAATGATGCATGCTTGTCAAACATGACTAAAATTGATCTAAACTCCACACTCAAATAACAGAATTCTTGAAGTATGGAGTAGCTCTGCCATTATACAGATGCTCTAAAACCAAATATAGAAAACAATCGGCTATCTAGAAACTTCTAGAATCTCCTTACACTTCCTTCACTATGAACATATATGAACTAATACATTTTGGAAATTATATACCCAGCTTATTAACATAACTTTCTTTTGAAATATATTTAATTTCTGCATTTTTTCATCTCAAATATGTTTTAAAATAACTTGTTTCCAAAATAAGGTCTTTTGGCTGGCTTTTTTTCCATCCTCAAGTGTTGCCAATACAATAGAAGAAAGTTAATTTGTTATGTCCAATTTTCCTATCTTCAATTCTGTGATGCTAAATATTATTTCAATTGATTTTCAATAAGGTAATATCAAAAATTTATACCATCTAATAATGCCAAACATGGAAATAAGAAAGAAAATTATAAAAACAGGAAGACAGCAGTGGAAAAAAGAAAATTGGAGAAAAGAGATCAACAGTAAAATGAGAAACTAAGTTTGCTTCATTTACTATAACCTGCATTCTATAACAGGTCTCCTTGCTGCTATGTATTGTGAGTTGAAACTTTCTCATATGTGTGGGTACAAAGAAATCAAATTGCTGCTAACCTGTTAGATTTCTCTCCACTTGATACATCATGGAGTATCAGAAGTAGAAAATTGGGGTGTTAGAAGTGAGAAACCATTAACAGATTTAATGCAGGTATGGACCTTGTAAGCTATTCAAATGATCAGCCAGACAATAGATCCCCATTGGTGCAGTAGTGGCCTTAACCTTATGTGAACTGCCAACCACTTTCTGATTTTAGCCATTCCACAGGAGAAAACTCATACCTAGAGTTATAAATCTACCCAAGTATCCATGGCTAGGGAGCATGTCAGTCTGAGGAGATAAACTATCCCTACTCTGCTAAATGTACACAGTATCAAACTACCTTCTAAAACCTAAATAGTATTTCCATGCCCACCAATTAGTGAAGCTCTTACTCCTCATCGGTGGAACCTCCCTTAATACAGAGTGCCATAAATGGCCAAGTGCAAAGAGTAAGTCTTAGTGGGAGAACTCAGCCGTAAATGGGACAGTTGCATCACAGCTCCTTCCCGTCGAGACTCTGGAACCAATTTTTGTTCTAGTTTGTTTTATGTTGCTGTGAAAAAAATCATGACAAATGCAACTTGAGGGAAGAAAGGGGTTTATTTCATTACTCTAAGATCACAATCTTTCACAGAGAGCAAGTCACAAAGTGTCATATTTCTCATCTTCCAAACTGACAAATAGCAACTCATAAGGATTGGAGGGGGAGGATGTATGACCAGAGTATATTAGCATCTCAAAGAATGAATAACAATATTAGAAAAAAATATATTTTCCAATGACATTGCTTTTTTTCACCTTCTCTTTCTATAGTTAATTTCCTAGCTTCTATATCTATCTTCTCTAAATTTCTCATTATTCAGATAGTAACATTTATTGTATATATGCACACACTATTTATATATAAAACTATATTTATATATATTTAAGCATATATAATATATAAAGTATATATTTATAGATATAAAAAGTTTATTGTTTGATTTAAAACCATGTACCCCATTACTTCATTCATGCCAACCCTCCAGATCACCTTCCACACTCGTAACTTGAAAAGAAAATAACCAACCAACAAAAAAAAAGAGGAAAAAGGAAATCTCACCTTGGAAGCTGTGGTATGTCACAGCATGTCACACAGTATACATCTTTGCCCAAACTTCTTTACTTACAAATGTTCAGAGCAATGAATCATTGATCTGGTTCAAGGCCTCTGGTTTCTACTGCAATATCAATGCTCCATCTTCATCAGATTCAGTATTGCTATCCTCTCTGATAGCCTGTTGTTGCCTTGTGTCATGCAGCTACCTTCCTGAAGCTTTGGTTCTGCAAGATCAGCCCCTTCATGTCCTCCAGCAGATCATAAATGTGGTAGATTTTGATATTAGGACAACTCAAAGCCATGGACCAAGGCCTAGGTGGAAGCTAAGTTGGTCAGCCTGCCTCTCGTGCATCTCTGCCACCAGGGACAGCTCTTCTGCTTTGTGCAGGTGAGGGATGGGACCAGCTCTTCTGCCTGTGGCAGTTGGCAAGAGAATGGACCACCTCTCCTACGCTTATGTTATCACCCCAGCTCTCCCTCACACATGCCAATAGGAACAGTTCTCCAGCACTGCCCCAGAAAGGGACAGGGCCAGTTCTCCCACTTTCAGACCCTCGGTCTGGCTCTCCAACATCCACTTCACTAGGACCAGCTCTACTATACTGCCTAAGCAAAGTTCAGAGCTAATCTCCCAAGTGCCCCAGTGAGCAAGGAGTGAGGTCAGCTCACCTGCTCTCATGCCCTCGGTGCCAACTCTCCCATGCTGCCCAGGGTAAGGGTAGGGACAGATCTTCCACCTGCCCCAGACAATGTTGGGCAGGGCTATCTCTCTCAGGCCCATGCTACCACACATTCAATGAGGACACATATTATACATATACATATATTGTAATGTACATGCTACTAAATTTAAGTATTTCATCTACCAAATTTAAGTTTAGGCTACCGTTTTATTTGTCTGTGATAGCTAGTATTGGTTGTCTGCTAGACACAACTATCATCATCTCAAAAGAGAGAACCTCCTTCCAAAAATTACCTCCATCAGATTTGTCTGAGGTCATGTCTGTGAAGAATTACCTTGAGACATGATTTTTGTGGGACGTCAATACCATTGTGAGAAGCACCACCTCTAGGCAGATGGGCTGGCACTGTGTAAGAAAGCTAGCTAAGAAAGCTAGTAATCAGCATTCCTTCTTGGTTTCTTTTTCAAATCCCTATTTACTGTAGTTATTGCTGTGTTCAAGTTTCTCCCTTGCTTGAGCTCCTTCTCTGATACCACTCAAGGATGGACAGTTACAGAAACCCTTTCTTTTTCAACTTGATTTAAACCACAGTAGTTATTACAGCAATAGAGAGAAACTAGAATATTCCTCTCTGGTGGTTTGAATGACCATAGCTTCCATAGGAGGTGGTAATTAGGTGTAACTTTGTTGGAATAGATATGACTGGAGGAAGTGTATCACTGTGGGTCTTGGCCTTGAGGTTTCCTATGGTCAAGCTACATTCAGTGTGAAACAGTCTCTGTCTGCTGTTCATGGATCAAGCTATACAGAACTCTCTGCTCTTTCTCTAGCACTTTGTCTGCCTGCAAGCTGCAATGTCCCACCATGATAATAATGGCATAAACATGAAACGCTAAGGTAGCTCCAGTTAAATGTTTTCCTTTATAAGAGCTGTGGTGGTCATTGTTTTTCTCCACAGCATTAGAAACCCTCACTAAGATCTACTTTAACAACTAAATTTATCCAGCTTTTGATTATTGTCTACAGTTTACTCTCCAGTCATTCTTTAACTCTTTCCATTGTGACCACATAAATTTCTCTATATTATAATCATTTTGGTCCTTATGGCTTACATTTTGGGCTTTCCTTTGAACTTTGTTACTTGTCTCTTTACTTATAATATAGGGCACTTATATTCTGTGTTCTCTTTCCTGCACTTCTGCTTTACCCACAACATTTGTTTTCTTAGAATGGAATCTTAACTGATGCGTCCTCATGTCTTGGTTAGATTTTAATCAAATCTTAAGATCATCAAGCTTTCTTATGGTTACTTTTAATGACTTTTTTGTATACTATAGTCTATAATTTTGTGTTCATTTCTTCTCTGTAATTCTGAAGTAATTAGGGGTAGTTACAGACCCAAATTTCTATCTCTATTTTAGTCCATTTGCTAAATTTTGTTCTTATAATACTTAACAACCATTACAACTATGTGTCTTCCTGAGTCAATAAGGCTATGCAAGTAAAAATGACTGCTTTCTTCATAATGGCTGGATTATTGCATCAACTTGTTTATGTATAGGAAGCATTCAATATTACTTCTTGGATATGGTGTTAAGCAAGGTTTGGAATGTATCACACATTCAAAGAAATACAATGTACAAGTACAGACTTGAAATCCTGTGTTAATTCTGCAACAGTCAATGTTTTCTAATATAACCTCACACAGAGAAGACACAAACATGCACACATGTGCACATGACATATGAGAAGAAGAAAGAATTAAGACTTGGGTTACAAAGTAATGATAATAGTTCTTAGGTGATGGAGGAGGCTGCTTATTCATTTCCCAGTCACACAGACTCCCAAATAACCACACAGAAGCTGTATTAATTAAATCACTGCTTGGCCCATTAATGCTAGCTTCTTATTGGCTAGCTCTTGCATATTAATTTAACCCATTTCTATTCATCTGTGTATCTCCACATGGCTGTGGCTTACTGGCAAGTTTCCATCCAGTGTCTGTCTCTGGCAGGGCTACATGGCTTCTTCTTACTCTGCTTTCTTTCTCCCAGCATTCAGCTTAGTTTTCCCTGCCTAGCTCTGTTCTAGTTTATCACTGGCCAAATTTCTTTATTCATTAACCAAGAAAAGCAACATATAGACAGAAGGACTTGACACACCATTTTCCCTTTTCTGTTTAAATAAAAAGGAAGGTTTTGACTTTAACATAGTAAAATTGCACATGACAAAACAGGTATCAAGCAATAATGACAGTTACAATATGTATATCTATTTTATCTTTTATCATAACTGAGGAAAAGTATAATTATAACTATATATATTCTTTAACTCCATCAAAGACTCCAGAAGGATATAATATTACCTAAGAAAACAGAAAGTATATTCTAAGCAGCTTTCAAAGCTCTAATTAACAGAGATATCTTGCTGCCTGTACAGTCACCCAAAGTTCTTCTGTACCATTGGGACAGCCTATCATCAGCCTACATGCACATAGTATCCATCAGACATTTCCCTGAAGCAGGAAATCCAAAGATCTGTTCTGCCTTGTAATGGCAAAGTCCATCAGTTGCTTTCTTCTGTGGCCTGCAGAATGTATGGTAGTTCTTTCATGAAGCAGGAACCCTGAAGGATCATCTCACCTTTAGGCAAATTCAACAGTTATTTCTCTGTGGGTCCTGCATGTCCAGTTCATACAGCATACAATCAAGCAGTCCAGGCAAGAGCAGTTTCTTGCCCAAATGCCTAACAAACTCCATGAGGAGCCTCTTCAATGCCTATCTTCCTCTTGAAGTAATTTTTGCTGACAGGAGTAGATGTGTCTCATCAGAAGTCCTAAGTTTTTAAAACATTTTAAATGACATATTCTGTTAGTCTTTGAAGGGTCTGAATTTAACTCTCCATCTAAAATATATACCTGTATATCTAGAATACCTAACTGACTTATCTACTTTACTATTATAGACAACTATCTATTAATCTGTATTTCTTAATTATACATTACATTTTTAAAGGAGCTGCATAAACACAATACCTTAATCAAGAGCAGAAATACACATATAACAAAATTGATCTTAAATTTGTATCAGTAGACCAAGATCCATACCAATGCAAATCTCTATAGCATATCCCCCTTTAAATGTAAACAAACATTTGTAAACAATCATTTATGGAATTTGGGCATAGTTCTCTATATACTGCTTACTGCTTTTTGTTGGGTTAAGTAATTTGTAGAGGTGTTTGTGGCAATCTTTTGGGGAGTCATGGTCCATCTAATCACATTAGTCTGGAAGGATTACACAGGTTTTCATCCTCTGTGGGAAAAAAAAGAAGAACCTCTTTTTCAAAGCAACAAATCCTTAGACCAAAATTTTGAAGTCATGATGCCTTTAGAACATCTATTCTGCTTTAGCTTAGCAGTCCATACAATGAAATATATACATTGTAAATATGTATAGAATGTCTCTCTATACTTAGCTCCTTCACAGTCAAAAAAATTCAAAGAAAACAATCTGATCTCTCTGTGTATATTGCATCTTTTTGTGCTCATTTTTCTTACTTTATTACTTTTTATAGAAGTTGAGTATTTATTTTATTTTCTTTGCTCCTTTAATATGTTACTGTTTGTACTCTTTTATATTACATTTACTGTCTCTTTACTCTTTTTGGTCTCTCCCCTAAGCCTATGTATGTATTTTAAACAAACTATGTTTTGTTTAGAGGTCTTTTATGTCTGAATCTGTCCTATTGTGTATCTGAAATCCTTTTCTGTTCAGGAGCGCTTCTTAAAATGCTAAACAGCAAATAAGGCTGCTTTGCCTTTTGGTTCCACCCAGTCCAACATGCAGAGACATATTCATTGTCTCTGAGAGCCATGCACATTGCCCCATTTTCAGGCACACAACAGGTCTATATTGCATTAAGCAAGTTGTAGCACTCTGCTCACAGACCCCATTTAAATGTTTGGTCTCCTGAAAGAGCCAGAGTTTGTGCTGGCAACAGGGCCAAGGAGCTGCCCTTTCAAAACCGCAGGGTTTTTGTTGTTGTTTATTTGTTTTCTCTTTTGTTTATTTTTGCTACTGCTGAATCATTAAAACCTCTCTTAAAGGAACCATTGTCTTAAGCCATACTTAACTCTGTTTTTTTTATGTCTAGAGTTCTTTTGTAAGCTTTGTCAGGTTTTACGTGGATATAGTTGACCACATTGGACTGCCAGCCTGTTGGAAGATGCTGCTTGTTTGTTGCATTGAGAAAATATTTTCCTCAAAGCAGTTGCTATTCCAGTGTGTAATATAGAATGAGAAAGAATAATTACGTAGAATGAGAGGGGAAAAGAGATTTTAAAAACACATAGAAGCTTGGTGTCCCGAGAAAAATCTCAGGGTCAGCTCTATTTCCCCCTTCCTGCTCATCCATAAACATTATTTATTATTGAGATAATTTATAATTTTATAAAACATATTCTAATTATGTTTTTCTTCCACCAACCCCTTGCACATCCTCCTGACCTCCACACCCACCAAAATCCACACCAATATTTTCTTGTTTTCTATCATTAGAAAACAAACAGAAATCAAAAAAGAAAGAAAGAATAATAAGATAAATAAAAAACAATTAAACAGAAAAAAGGAGAGTTAAAGAAAAACTATACAAGACATGTAGCGATGCACATAACAAACACATTTGCACACACGGAAATCCTATAAAAACACAAAACTGGAAAACGTAGTATATAAACAAAAACTTTAGGGTTAAAAATATTTTAAAGAACCCAGACAAAGCATCGTGAGGGGGATAAAAGGAGAGAGAGAGAGGGAGACAGAGAGAGAGAGAGACAGAGAGACAGAGAGGCTCTCCAAAGACACAATTTGAGTTGATCATTTACAGCTGAGCATGAGACCTGGCCTTAAGGGTGCCTTGTGAATCCAGTGATATTCCACAGGAAAAGAATTTTTTTTCTGTGTGAGACATTATTAGTTGGAGGTAGGTTCTGATTTAGAGATGGGGTTTATTTTCATGTCCCCTTTCATCACTGGTCTCCATCTGGATTAGATCTTGGCAGGTCCCATTCATGCTGGGGCAGATATATTTCAATTGATTTTCATAGGCTTAAGGTAAATAAAATACTCACTCATATACAATAAAAGTTGATAAAAATACTTTAGAAATTTAAAAGCACCTGTTTTGCAAAACAAATTTAAAAAGAAACCCTGGAGATATTGTGCAAATAATAAGGGTAACATAACTCATTTCCAAAAAGAAAAAAAGAAAATATTTAAATACTGTGATCCTCAACTAGTAACCAATATTTTTTAAAATTAGGTAGAAAGGAATTTGTGTGAGAGGGTAAACCAAAGAGAACCTATCAAGGAGTAAGCAATATCACTAATGACCAAAAAGAAATAACCATACTTCATTCATATCAAATAGAATGAAAAGTCAATTCAATGTTTCAAGAGAAAGCACATGAACTTTTTTTAATGCAGCAGAAAAGTAATCAGAAATGTTGGTTCCCAAGAGCATTTAAGCATCACAGGTCTATAGAATGTGCAAACAATTGCAAAATGGGAAAGAAAGACTAAAATTGAGAGAATTATAAAAGCAGGGGAAAGCATTGAAAGCCATATCACAGAGGGGGTCTGAGGCTGATTGCTAAAATTTGCCCCAAGTAATTGTTGTACCATCACAATACATCTGAAACTTCAGAACTTATGAAATTGTTTTGTGGAGAAAGCAAATAGCAACAATTTTCTCTTAAATTAATTGAATGAAGAAGGCAGAAAGAAAATGCAGTCCAAATTATAGGACTGAAAATCACAAACTGTTGGGTTTGAAGGAATCTTAAGATAAATACTAACAAATAGGCTCAGAGTTGAGACGTTTTTCCTTAAACATTGACCCAACCAAAGTAAACTAAGTAAGAGCCCCAATTTTGATGGGTTATTTTATTTCTTTGTATTTAAAAGTGAGAGGCTTAAATGAGTTGAAATACAAAGTGCCTTTTAGGTGAAACTTTTATTATTCAAACTTTAGCCTGTTGCAAATTTGTTTTATTTAATTTATCTTTTGTGATTATTATGTAGAAAACATTAATCTTAATTTCCAGGCAAATGTGTTTAATAGTGATGGGAAATTCTCTAATGAAACCCAGTCTCTTTGTTTAAAACATTTTATGACTTTTGTATATTTTCCCTCTCTAAATTGTTAGCAATAGAATTTTCATTGCCATTATAAAGAACTGTAGGTTTTACACAGTCATTAGCTTATTTATTTAATTTTTTCTCTCCCTTTTGACTAGGAAATACTAACATCTGGATCAATATAATCAATGATATTATATATGAAAATAGAGCATATTGGAACTCAATAAATATGGTTCAAAGATACTATGAAAACTGGTATTAGAATAGGGTTTAAAATAAGTGAATTCAGACCACACTGACTTAGAAATCTAATTCTTTCTCAAGAATAGCTACTATTTATCAATTTTTACACTATAAACAGTGTGCTGCTTATTATCTATTAAAAGCTAATAAAACCACTCAAACCTAATAGCTTAAAACAACAGCAATTGCTTTCTCTTTAGATCTGGGATCTAAACACAGCTGCTTAGGGAAAACAATTTTCTGTTTCATATACTATCATTTGATGCAGATGAAAGGTTGGGCAACCAGACTTATAGGCCAGTTTGTTTTGTACTCATATGCCTGGGAGTAGAGGCTGGCTGGTATCTGATATATTGCAAAGAGGTCCCTCAGGTAGAAAGAAAGACATTCATTGAAACTACAGTTTGGATTCTAAGTGCAAGCATACAAAGAGATACAAGTAGAAAATATAAGCATGCATGAGAAGAATCCAGAAGCAGGGTCTGGCATTAGAGCATACTTGGTTGACATCCCTGGGATGCTTGCTCTTTCCAGAAGTAAAATCAAAGAGTAGTAGATCTGGGAGAGGGGGAAGACTGGTGGGGGAATGGGAGGAGTGGATGGAGGGAAGGCTCCAGTCTGTTCTATTGTATGAGAAAAGACTAAATAAAAAGAAAAAAGAAAGAAGGAAAAGAAATAATTCAAAATTGAAAAAAAATGGGAAAAAGATTTTTCTTTTACAGAGGTTACAATGCTCCAGAAGATCACACATAGTAGGAGTGTCAGCTCTTCCACATACCATACTCTGGCATAGTCATTTGTTCTATAAAGTACATTTACTCATCACTCCATAGCACATCAAACCTTACCCCATTACATATCAGCATAGACTCCAAAGCAAGTTCTCTATACCTTTCACAGTTCACCCATGGAAGATACCTCACTGTTGCAGTAACTCATTTGTACTCCTTTTGTTGCTCTTATATGCATTATTTTTAAAAACAAGGCCTTTTTATGCAACACTGGCTGAATGGGACCTTGGTATTCTCATTAGACTTGCTTCTGTCATATAGAAACTATCCTGCTTCTTCCAAGAGCTGGCTTGGCAGGTGTGCATTAGGAATCCTGACATCTCTGTGCACGAACTGAAGAACTGTGCACTGAATAAACAGGTTATCTGCCTCCTAATCTCACATAAAGTCTGCCAGGAAGAAGGAACTTTACAAGAGGAAAAATCAGGGAACATTGTGAACATTAAATCCAGTTCAGAATTTTTTTATTTCTTTCACTGGCACTCAGTCCTATTCTATTGTCTGACATCATACAGTAGGTGATATTATGTCCTATCGTTTATTTTTCATAAGAAATAGAAACTATTTCAGCCATGGTTTATCATCTCCCAGTAACTTGCCAAAATGGCAAACACAAAGAGAAAAAGGAGAAGCACCCGCTATATGCTCTTCAGGCTTTTACAAATCGCAGGGATTTCAAACCAACTACAACCCCTTCTACCATCAGCTATCTCAAGAGCTACTAAGTTTTCTATGTGTTGTATATTTTCCTTTAGATTGACTTGCAGAATTCAAATACATGGAGCTTTTCTATTTATTGTTATTTTCTTATAAGACATCCCAAAATGCACTCACAATATGACTTATCCTCCTTTTTACTAAACACGATCTAGCTCCAACTTTGGGCATCTGGAGCACAGTAACACTAAGGGGGATTTCATCACCACTTTAAAACCATTTGAGAAAACTAATCATCAATTTTACTCCATTTTAAAAATGAATATCAAGGTGTCAAGATTTCAGACAGATATATAGGCTAAGAATTATTGCTGTTACCAGTTGTGTAAAATGCAATCTGGCATACCCAAACTTTATATGCAATTTAATCTTGCAATGAATTTTGCAATTCCTTCTATCCCTGTATTATAGATGAGGAAGTTGATTCTCAGTGACTTACACAGCTCATAGAAATTTAGTTAATGTCAACATCACAATATAAACCCTGTTTGTCTGAATCATGTGCCTGTAATTACTCTGTGGAGTTGTTCTATAAGTATGGTCAAATTGGCTAATTTGTCAAGTAAATTAAGATTGATCTATTTCTTCTCTTGAACTTCTAAAATAAGAATACATGTGATACATTGCAAGTAACAGATACTGCTAATAACACTAATATATTAAAAAGAACAAGGATTTATTTTTCAATATTTGAGTGACGTGTTTCAAAACACACCTTTGAAACACAGCAAAAGTGGTATAAATAATATCTTAAATTATCTTTTAAAGGGAATGCAAATTATTACAAAAAGAAAGGATAGGCAATTGCCATGTACTTTAAAATATATTAAGCAATCTGTAATCTAAATCTGTTGTAACCTCAGGTCAACTGTTTTTCATTCAAAAGCAGTCTAAGAAAATGCTAAAAAAACCACAATGAAATATTTATGGATGAATCTGTATATGTGTTTTTAGATTTTTAAAAATCATCTTTAAAAGCAAATTATGGGTAAGAGAATATCACCAGATTTAAGAGTAAGATTGTTCCCATAACATAGAAAAGTGCTACTGTTTGCAAGAGAAGATAATGAAGAATCATGTGTCACTAATGCTAGAAATATGGAAAGACGTCCTTAGTTAAATTCAGTGGTTTTGCATACTATTTTGCTCTAAGTATTCAAAAAGCACTTTAGGATGATTAGTTGATTTTTTTCTTTTGTTTGTTTTGTTTTACTTCCACTGTTGAGTTACTTCCATTATTTAATATGGGCACATGGTATTTATATTTGTTTTCCCTTTGTGTCAATTTACTCTTCTTCTCAACCCCGCTGTGAGCTCAGGACACTGACTCCAATGTACTGCACCAATGCACCTCTGTTATTCTGCTCCAAATACCACTGAAATAAGCATCATCACCACCAAGGACAAGAGTAAAGAATATAGCCCTGTACTCACTTCCTCTCCTGTCTCCTATGTTGACTCTATGTACTTAACATTATTTACCATCTTCAATAAAGCTTTTTAAAATTTATTTATTTAAAAAAGCTATCTTTTCTCATTTTACATACCAATCTGAGTTCCCCCTCCCTCCCCTCCTCCTGCTCCCTCCACTTTTCTCCCCCATCCCAACTCCCTATCCACTCCTTAGAGAGGGTAAGGCTTCCCACAGGAAGTCACCAAAGTCTAGGACATCTCTTTGAGGCAGGACCAAGGCTCTCCCTGCTATATCTAGGCTGAGCAAGGAATCCCATAAAAAAGAATGAGTTCAAAAAGAAAAAAAAAACAGTACAAGCAGTAGGGCTAAGTCCTGGTCTTACTGCCAGAGGCCCCACAGTCTGCAGCAACCATGCAACTGTCACACACATTAAGAGGGACTAGTTTGGTCCTATGCTGGTTCCCCAATTGTCAGGCCTGAGTCTGTGGGCTCCCATTAGCTTAGGTAAGTTGTTTCAGTGTTTTCTTTAGAGTTTAGTGATTGTTTCTTCCATTGCCTTTTCTGACCAACAATGATTTATCTTTTATTTATAATAGAGTACAATGCTATATTTTGTTAAATATGAAAGAAACCAAGGGATAACCCTTCCAATCTAATGTGGGAAACAGCAGAGAAATACCCAGCAATAATAACTTAATGTGAACCCTCAAAGAGGAAAACATGGAATATTTTAGGGGAAGTGGTTTTGAAATGATCCTTAAGGCAATGATAACATTAATACTTTTAATGCAATCCCTTACTTGTTAAACTATAGTAAGTATATCACATGATAAACTTAGAACGGGGCGATGGTGGTGCATGTCTTTAGTACCAGCACTTGAAAGGCAGAGGCAGGTGGATAAACTTAAAATAGCATGGAGCTAGAGTAGAATATTAATAAACCATGAAAAAAGTACAAATATACAAGGAAAGTATCAATCTCTTTAAAAAGCATCTTGTAAGAGCAGTGGAAGATCTTCTGAGATTTTGTGGAATTCAAAAGAATAATGGTAAAGATAATGAATATTCTTATGGGAATCATCTATTTTTTAGGTTAAAAATTTGATAACTATCCAGTGAAGATTTCTGTGTTAAATCTTACCTTGCCATTCATGATACTCTTCATTTTCTATCTGCTTTGATGTCTCGATGTAGCAGCCATTGTCATCTCATGGATACCATGTTCTATTTATTTGTTTATTCTCTGTTTACAACTTGAATTTCATTTAGAATATCTAATACAGGATGAATTATATATCTTTATTCATTTGTGGAATGTTTCCAACACTTTCTTTAGAATAGTATTAAACTGCAAGTGGATATATGATTAATATTAGGTAGAATAATTGGTTGAGACAAGGGTAGTAGTGCTCACCTGTAGTGCCAGCACTTGGAAGGCAGAGGCAGGCGGATTGCCACATGGCATCAGAAAACCTGATTAACATAGTGAGTTTCCATTCAGCTTATTTGCATATTCAGTTTTAGCTCAGCTCTTCACTTGCTGTAGTGCTGTGATTGCTTTCCCCCCGTGCTTCTTTGCATCTGCTAGGTTCATAAGAAATCTAAAATCTGTCAAGCGTGATGCTGTTATGCATCGTCTTTGTTTCTCTCGCTGGTATAATTAATTACTCTGACTTTGATCTTCAAGTTGTTTATGTGTTTGCTTTATACTTGTTTTTTGATATCTGCTATTTTATGATCACTAATTTATTAAATAACTGTTATTTATTGCTTCTCTCTCAACTGAATGTGTATCCCAGATTTTAGGTTCTTTTCATAATTCTTTCTCTCTCTCTCTCTCTCTCTCTCTCTCTCTCTCTCT
>LOJH01023810.1:841-19360 GCA_001685095.1 Ellobius talpinus | reverse complement strand
CCCTCCACTTCATTTTCAATTGCCTCTCCACCCCTAGTCTTTTAGTTCTGAGTCTTAGTTTGGGTTGTTTTCTCAATAACGCAGACCCGTGGGCATGGCTTTCCCTTTCTTCAGTCCTACAAAGAAAATACCATGTAAGATGTCTTTGATGTCACAGATCACTGCTTTACCTCCTCCTCTTAGATACTTTAGAATTATCGTTGTGGGAATTTCAGTTTCGTCGAGTTTTTAGAAAGTTGCCCATCATGGTACACAGTTCTTAAATTGGTTGATTAAAAATTTGTAATTTATAATTAACTGGAAACTTTCTGTTATTCTGCTTTTTGTAAGTAGCTCTTTCCGTGATTTTTTTTTTTTTATTAATCTGTTTCAGACTCTTGGGTCACTGGGAAGAAGCAGCTCATGATCTAGCCCTTGCCTGTAAACTGGATTATGACGAGGATGCCAGTGCAATGCTGAAAGAGGTTCAACCTCGGGTATGTCAGAGTGTCCTTAAGACCTCATGGCTTTGTGCTTGGCCTGGAAGGTACACTCTCCTGGCACAGGTGATGAAACATGGAGCAGGAAAGGCACTAACAATGTGCTCCACCTGGAAACTCATTAGTATGCCATGCTTCCAATTTAGACACTGTCATCCTTTCTACAAGACTTTAGTGGAGTGATACGCAAAATTAGAAAGGTGATGAACACACTTGGGAGGCAGAAGCAGGCAGATCTCTGAGTTCTGGCTATGTAGAGAGACCCTGTCGAGAGACAGAGAGAGGGGGGAGGGAGAGGGAGGAAGGAGGGGCAGGTTTACAATAAGGAAAGCAACTGAAAATCACAAAATGTGACCCAGGGTTATGTTCGACATCTGCTCATCCTTATGTGATAGGGGTATGCAGAGGACAAAGTCCTCTCTGGGGTTAATTTCAATTTCAGTTTTTTTTAAGTCTTTACTACGCAGAAGTTTTTTTTTTTTTGGAGGGGGGTGTTTGTTTTGTTTTTGAGATAGGGATTCTCTGTAGCTCTAGCTGTTCTGGAACTCCCTTTGTGTCACCAGGCTGGCTTGGAACTAACAGATCTGCCTCTCTCTGCCTCCCAAGTGCTGGGATTAAAGATATGTGCCACCACTGCTCTGCAAGACTTTTTTGTTGTTGTTTTTAATGAAACTGTTTATTCCAAAAACTATAGAACCTTTAGAGTCTTTTATTTGTTTGGCTCCTGAAACAGAGTCTCAAGATTTGCCTATCCTGGAACTCACTCTGTATACCAGACTGGCCTCAAACTCAGAGATCCACCTGCTTCTGCCTCCCAAATGCTGGGATTAAAATTGTGCATCACTACACCCAACTACAAAGTCTTTTTATTTTATTTTATTTTTTTTAATGCAGAAGTATGAACTGGGGATATAGCTCAGTGGTGCAGTGCTTGCGTAGCATTTACAAAGTCACAGGCTCAATCCCCATTTTGAATGAAAGAAAAATAATAAATTGAATTTACCCTTGAATATTTTAATACAGGGGTTTATTGAATTTAAATTATCACCATATTTAATTTGATTAATAGAATTTTTTCCCTTTTACTTGTTATTAATGTTGCTGTGAAGATGTGTGTAGAGGCTGGAAGAGTCATTTTTTTTCTTCAGCCTTGGTTTCTGGGGTTTAACTAAAGTCATCAGTATTTTGTAGCATTTTCTTTAACTTTGAACCATCTCACTGGCTCTTGACTTTTTTTGTTTGTTTTGGGGTTTTGTGTGTGTGTGTGTGTTGTTTTTTCAGCACAGTTTTTCTGTGTATAGCTTTGGCTGACCTGGAACTTGGCTGGCCTCGATCGAACTCAGAGATCCTTCTGCCTCTGCCTCCCTAGTTCTGGAATTAAAGGCATGCACTGACACCACCTGGTTTTTTAAACATTTTTATTACAATAAACTTAGCAAACTAGCTGTTGAACCATACTCTAACATAAAGTACTTAAAATATTTGTATGGATACTAAAGTAACTAACATTTGAATACCAACTGTTTATCTCTAAAGCATTTGAAAGGTCTATTTCTGCACCTCCACCCCTTTTTGGGTGGTTCTAGTGGTCAAACTCCAGCCAGGCCTTAGGTGTGTTAATCACGTACTTACCACAAAACTCTATCCCAGGGTCTAAGACTGAATGTTTCTGACTGTGTCCCCCAGTTTTTAAAGTATTGTTTTCATTTTATGTTATGGGTGTTATAACTACATGTGTGTTAGGGTGTCAGATTCCTGCAATGCCTGCAGGAGGAAGAAGAGGGCATTGAATCATCTGGAACTGGAGTTAAAGACAGTTCTGAGTTGCTGTATGGGCACTAAATATCAAACCCAGGTTCTTTGCAAGAGCAGCCAGTATTAGCCATTGAGCCATCTTGCCAGCCCATCTTGTCCCCCATTTTATAGGTGTAGAAACTTGAAATATAGACAGACTGGCAAAAACTTGGTGTGTGTATTGAGTATCTGCCTACTTCTGCAGATGTTTTTAATGATAGTTTTTCTGCTGCACTGATCTGGGACTGGTGAATCCTAAGTTCTATGTTGTGAGTAGAAGCCATCAAGTAAGAATTGTCCTAAAATTTGTAATGTATTTAATCCTTGAGCTTTGTCATAAACGTCACTTGACTTTATCAGACTTTTCAGGCAAATTTACTTCCTGTGATTCTTCTTTCCAGGCTCAAAAAATTGCTGAACATCGGAGAAAATATGAGCGAAAACGTGAAGAGCGAGAGATAAAAGAAAGAATAGAAAGGGTGAAGAAGGCTCGAGAAGAGCATGAAAGAGCCCAAAGGGTAAATTGCTGTAGCTAACCCAGTAGATGAGACCTCAGGACACTGTTGCTAATTCTCTGTTCTTTCTGAGATGGCTGTCGCGTGTGGGGTGATAGCCCTTGAAAGGAGTCTCCTTACATTCTGTCCTTTCTGTTTTTAGTTTCTAAGTTTAAGTGATCTTGTATTTTCACCAATTTATATTTGTTTGTTCTTTTAAACTTGCAAATTTGGGCCAAGAGTATAACTTACAGAGCACTTCTTCAGCAGGGCTGCAACCCTTCCCCCCCCATCCAAACTCAAAATTTCCTGGCCAGGTTAATTCAGATTTGATATTGCTATCATTTTGTGTGGGTACTAGTCCTTTCCCATAGGATTTGTCTTCTGTTTATTTTATGGTTCCTCCCTTTCTAATGGTGGGTTCATGGCTATTTAAAAAAAAAAATTTTAGCTATGCATCTAATCCCAGCATTCGGGAAAATGAGTCAGCATAGTCTTGTCTCCAGAGGGGGGGGAATTCTGTTTGTTTATAATTATACAGTTGTATTATAGAAATGTAGAAAGAGGCTTCCTGCTGCTCTTCTGAAGAGGGAAGCAGGTCTTTGCCCTCCCCCACCTCTTTCATCTCCTTTACCCTTCTCTCAATAAACTCCACACTCAAAAAGGAAAGAAATGTAGAAAGAGATTTTTGTTAGTAAGGGTATTAACATTACGGGGGTAAACTGTTTTTTCCTAGTTTGTTCTTCCCCGTGTATCTTTGTATATTAGTGTTATGTGACAAGACTTTTCCTCGGGAGGTGCTAGGCACACATCTGCTCACGCCAGATAGGGAGTCCACAACAGACCAAAGTACGAATGCAACGTCCAACTTGGTGAACCATGAGTTTTTATTGGGTTACTTACAGGAATATGGGTGAGGGCTTCTCTGTATAAGAAATGGCTTAGAGACAGCTCCATCACCAATGTCCACTCAGCATGGGTGACAGCTCACAAAAAGCTGAGAACCTGGAGCACAGTGCACAGCCTGCAGGCAGGCTAGCAGGTCACAAAGTGACCTTTCTAAATGACCTCTTCAGGCAGTTGGGCTTGACTGTGAGTGACTGAGCAGCTTGGCTTGTTTACTCTTAAGAAGAGGAACCTAGAGTTTCAGAGACCTCTAAAGGTATTTTGAGTTGTTTACCTTCTTGCTTAAAGAGCTTCCCTACAGGATGGGCCGTTTTCGTTTCTGGAGGAAACTGTTACACAAGTGTTGTAGACTAGCGTTGCTGAAAGTGCTATAGCTGTGTATAGCTGTGTACAGGGAGTCTTAATTTACATCGTACTTTAAATAGATGTTTGTGTCATAGTTTATAAAAAAGTGCCTATGTGTTTGTATTTATTTGCTTTTCTTCTCTTCATGTCCTGGGGATTGAACTGGGCCTCACATGAGAGGCAAACGCTGTACCAATGGGATACAGTCTATCTTGAGGATTTTTTCTAACTAGGTATGAAGGAAGATTCTAATTGACCTTTATTGGTTATAGAAACAGCTCAGAAAGACTTCTTCAGTGTTATTTCACATTTTGCTGGGAGAATGTAGAAGAGATGAACCTAAGAAGTCATCTAGACATGCCCTTTCATTTGGTGTTTTAAAGCAAGGGAGAATTCATAGCTTGCATAAGTAGAAGCACGTGATTTGCCTTGCCAGAGAAGTAAAATTGCTAGAAATCGTTTGTAAAGTAAGGCCCAGTGACAGTTGGAAATGGTTCTTCTGTTATGTTGAACCTCACCATACTGCTGTCCTCTAATTTTTTGATTTTTGATTCCCTGGATTTCCATGAATAGGTTAAGTATGGGGGAAAAGACTTTTGGTTTTTTTCTTCTGTTACATAATTTGTTTTCATTTTATCTTCAAGGAAGAAGAAGCCAGAAGACAGTCTGGGGCTCAGTATGGCTCTTTTCCAGGTATGTATGAAAGGAGAATATGGTCAGGTGTGGTGGCACATGCCTGTAATCCCAGCACTCAAGAGGCAGAGGCATCTGAATTTCTGTGAGTTAAAGAGCATCGCGGTCTACAAATTGAGTTCCAGGTCAGCCAGGACTAACTATACAGAGAAACCCTGTCTTAAAATGTCTTGAAAATCCAAAGAGAGAGAATATGCTCACTTCTTCGTGTGTCTGTGTTTGTGTGTTGAGAGTTCTTTGAATACCCTGGAACTGGAGTTAACAGCAGTTTTGAGCCTTCCAAATTGGAAACTTGGAAGTGAACTGTTTTCAGAGCAGCAAGCATGCACTCCTAACTGTTGAGCTGTCTAGGCCCTCTTTTCTTTCTTGTAAATGTTTTATAATCAGAAATTATTAGCAAGACAAAACTTTTGAATGTAAGCAGAGGACGAGCATTGAGAAAGATGAGGGGAAAGAAACTCAGAAAATAAGTTCTGCTGCCTGAAAGAGGCAGTGTGAAGTTTTTATAAACAGTACACTTAACAATTGGGTTTTGTTTGCTTATTTTTTAAAAGACTGTCTTCTACTTTGTGATAGTACTCTCAACGAAAGTTTTGTGCTTATACGACATTGGGTATTTATTTCAAAGCTAGAAAATGTAGCGTGTGTTCTCCCAGGCAGTGGTGGTTCATGCAGAGGTAGGCAGATCTCTGAATTTGAGGTCTACAGAGGAGTTTCAGGACAATAATTGTATATTAGTTTTTAGCGATTCTGATCGTTTAGAATGGGACTCCTAAATACATTGATTCACCAGGCCTGGTGAAGCTCACCTGTCATATCAGCTGGTCCTGGCTAGTTTTATGCCAACTTGACACAAGCTAGAGTCATATGAGAGGAAGGAACCTCAATTGAGAGTATGCCTCTGTAAGATCCAGGTGTAGGGCATTTTCTTAATTAATGATTGATGGGTACTGTCCTTGGGCTGGTGGTCTTGGGTTCTATAAGAAAACAGGCTGTGCAAGCCATGGTGAGGAAGCCAGTAAGCAGTGCCCTCCATGGCCCATGCATCAGCTTTTACCTCCAGGTTCCTGCCCTGTTTGTGTTTTTGTCCTGACCTCCTTCAGTGATAAACTGATATGGAAGTAGTGTAAGCCAAATAAACTCTTTCCTCCCAACTTGCTTTTGGTCAAGGTTTTTCATCACAGCAATAGTAACCCTAACCAGGACACTGACTTTAGGAGGTAGAGGCCAGAGGCTCAGGATTCTTGACCATTTTTACCTACAGAGCAAGTTTTGAGCCTGCCCAGGCTCTCAACTGTCTGATTCGGTAAGCTAAAAAGGGAAATTAATTTTTGTTATCCCTATTTTAGGTAATACTTGAGGAATAACTGCTCTAGATAAATGCCAAAACTAAGTGAAGCAAGTTTAGATTGATAAGAATTAACTTTAAATTGAAACAAGTAACTGAAGAAGAAGAAATTCAAAGATGATTGAGCAAGCATGGTAACACACACCTGCAGACTTAGCATTTAGGATGCCAAGGGAGGAAATGAAGGGTTCAGGACAGCCACCTGCATCAGACAACTCATCCCCACCCCCCACCCCCAAGACATGTCTGACGTTAATGTTTGAGGAGGACCTGAAACATGTTACATGTTGATTCCTGGTTGTTTTTTTTTTTTAAGACAGTTTAAAAAAATTAGTTTTATCGAGCAGTTTTAAGTAATGAAAAATAAGTCCAGAAAGGAGTAAAGTCTGATTTACAGCTCTACTTTCAGGAAAAATTAGAAGTTGCACTTGATAGCCTGCTCTTTTAAGAAAAGAATGTGCTAACTGCCCAGGGGCATCCTTGTTCCTCATGTGTGTCCTTCAGTGTTAAAGAGGATCAGTAAAAACTTGGTGATGCCCCTCATTATTCTTTTATCCTTCTAGGTGGTTTTCCTGGGGGAATGCCCAGTAATTTTCCTGGAGCAATGCCTGGAATGGGAGGGGGAATGCCTGGAATGGGAGGAATGCCTGGACTCAATGAAATCCTCAGTGACCCTGAGGTTCTTGCAGCAATGCAGGTAAGATTTGGAATAATAAAGTTGGGCTTTGGTCATCAGAGCCTTTCTTTTCTTCTTTTGTGTAGTGACAGCACTCTCTGCTATTTTTCCTCATTATCAATTAACTAATTTTGCAGTCTGGCATCTTTCTAAATTGAGATAATTTTTTTAAAGATTTATTTATTTTGTTGGCAGTGCTGGCTCACACCTTTATCCCAGCACTCGAGGAGCAGGCAGATACTTGTGAGTTTGGGGACAGCCAAGCTACACTCAGAGAAGCCTTGTCTTAAGAAAAACCAAAAAAAAATTATTTTTATGTCTGAACATTTATTTGCATGTTTCTAACATGCATGTAGTGCCCTTGGAGATCATAAGAGGGCATCATGAGCCACCATGTGTGTGCTGGGAACCCAAGCCAGCTCCTTGGCAAGAACCACCATTGCTCCTAACCGCTAAGCCATCTCTCCATCCTGTTTTATTTTTTGTGTGTAAGTGTGTTCCTGTATTTATGTGTGCCAAATGTATGCTACCAGATCCCGTGGAGTTAGAGTTACAGGCTGTTGGGAGCTGCCTGTGGCCTGGCATATGTTCTGGGAACCAAACTCGGGTCCACGTACCCTTAACTGTTGAGCCCCAGCCTAAAGGTTACATTTTTGAAAGTTCGTTTTAGGAAATAGTAATTCATGTTTCTTTATATCAGTGTTATGTGTGCTTTCTTTTTCGTTATTTTTAGTTCAAGTTACAGAATTAAGTTTGACTTGAGTTTGGGTGCTTTGAAGATATTCCCAATCCTTGTGTATCAAATGTGGCTGAAGCATTTTACACTGCTTTGACATTAGGGCATTTAGTATTCAGAAATTGTATCTCTTTATTTAAAACAAACGTTTTAAATTTTAGATTTAGAATACTAAACTTGGTCCATTGGGCACATTGCTTAAATAAATTATAAAACCCAGACATTGCCGGGATTTGGTGGCATACACCTTTAATCCCAGCGTTTGGAAGGCAGAGGTGGGCTGATCTCTGTGAGTTCGAGATCAGCATGGTCTACAGTGCTAATTCTAGGACAGCCAGGGTTACACAGAGAAACCCTATCTTGAGCAAAAACAAAACACCCAACATAGCTGAAAAATTCAACCCCACTCCCCATTTATTTTTTTCTTTTCTTTAGGATCCAGAAGTCATGGTGGCTTTCCAGGATGTGGCCCAGAACCCAGCAAATATGTCAAAATATCAGAGCAACCCAAAGGTTATGAATCTCATCAGTAAATTGTCAGGCAAGTTTGGAGGTAAAGCGTAAAGTCAAACAGAGCCCTTGCTGAATGAAGAGCAGCTTAGCTCACTTACTGGATGTTGCAATAATACAAACCAGTGTACCTCTGACCTCATCAGGAGAGCTGGGGTGCTTCGAAGACTATCCCTACCCTTCTGCATCAAATGCGGCTGAAGCATTTTACAGTGGTTTGCCATTAGGGCCTTCATTCAGATAATGTTTTCCTACTAGGAATTATAAACATTTTTCAACCTTAATCATATTTTTTAAAAATTTAGGGGCTATTAATTCCTCCATTTTTCTTTACTAATCTTTTTGGGTTTTCCCTTTGATTTGCTGGACAAGGAAGCTGAATATGGTCGACTTACTGCTCGAATGGAATAAAGATTTGTTAGTGGGAAGTAAATAAAACTCTTTTAAGTTGATTGAGTTGGACATATGTTTACTAAAGCATCTTGATTTGTCTTTTTTTAATGTTTTATTTCAAAATGATCTGTTTCAGTGAATTTCTTGGGATCACCAGTATTTGGATCTGACCTGGGTAGAACTGAAATGTTGGACAGAGCAGCAGCAAGTCCTAGGTTTTGTTTGACCCTGTGTAAGCTCCATTTAAATCTTACACTGTGCTTCAGGGGTGATTTTTATTTTTAGGCATTGCAGTGGAGTTAGAATCCCTAGTTCTGCCATTGTCCACTGTTTCACATAAATGTTCCCTATCATTCCCACATAGAGGAAAAAGTGCTTTCTATGTTTCTGTCAAAAATTACCTTTCCTGTTAGAAAATACCTGTCTGCTTGTCCTCTTGATCTTCTTGTTGAGCTAAAGGTATTTTTTTTTCACTAGCATCATCACTTTGCAACATAATTGTGGAAGCATATTTATTGCTAGTTTAATTTCATATATAATACATAAATGGTCATTGTAAGGTCATACCCGGAACAGCTGTGGTATCTTATTGGACCATGGAGTTGCTTGTTTGAATGTTAACTTGTGAACTCATATCAGAAGTCATTGGAAGGGAGCTTCCCTTTGGTTTTAGGTTTGCTTATGAAATTGAGAAACAAATGCGATTTTAGAGTTGATGTTGAAGTATACATCTTTGTATTTTGAAGAGTTTAAATTGTTTACATATGATGAAAGATTCATTTGTCCTATTTAGGTCTTAAATACTGCGATGTATTTGATGCCTGTTTTCTCTCCTGCTGCAAGGATAAACGATAAATCTACAGAGTGCATATTTAAATTAACACATCTGAAATCATATGTCTATGCAGGTTTTAACTGCTTCATACAGCAGACACAGATGCATCTTGTTACATGTAAGAAGAAGCTGTATTTGGACGGAGCATGTGTTTAAAGTCCTTGATAACCATCACATATTCTTAAATTTGAACTTTGCACGGTGTTCCTTTTGTCCAAGAGTGTTTTCCTTTCATAATTTATATGGTGTGCTGTGCTTTACTAAAGATAGTTTCTTTTGGACTCTGACTATAACTAATCATATTCTAATATTACAAATATTACCATAAGTGGGTGAAATTGCTCTTCTGAAAATTGTGTCCTTTGCTTTTAGACTTCTGAGTTCCACAGATAGAAAAAAATACAGGCTTCATTTATTTCATAAAGACTCAGTATCATTTCTACACCAGAAATACTGGGATTTTTTTTTCACTAAAGATATTATAAGAAAAATAGTACAAGATGATGTTTTTTTTTTTTTGCTTAAAGATACGTGGTTAATATTCCTAAGATGCTAAAATAAAATACAGTTTCAAACTGGATCTTGACCTTCCCCTTTTTTTGGGGGGGGCGTATAGTGTACACTGAAGTTATATAATGGGTACAGTGGGCTATGGATTACTAACAGACCCCTAAAAGCTGAGTATAATGTTCACCCGTGTAGTCCCCATATGTGAGGATAAGGGAGGAGTCTGAGTTTGATTCTGGACTGTATGGCAAAACTTCGGAACCCAAGAGCTGCCCCCACTCGCTCCAGCTCACCTACATTCAGAGGTTACCTTCTTTTGTACTTTTTAGAAGTTAGCAGTTCTGCCATGCATTGAAGTAAATAACTTATATGTGGGTCCAGAGAAGTTGATCTTGTGCCCTGGTCTTAACACCTAAGGAAAAAGGCGTGTGGTCAGGGATGCAGTTTGGGGAGATGCTGATGATACATGGCATTAACAGCTATCTTTTCATACTCCATTGGTTAGCCTTATTAGTTACCAGAAAAGAAACAGCACACAGGTGTATGGTTATATGGACAAACTATTAGATTAAAACAAAGCTTGGTAAGCCTACTAGCTATCACATATCAGGAGACAACTTCATGAAGGAGAAATAGCTTCTGGATTTAGAAAGTGGCTCACTGTTGGGAGGTGGTGGTGGTGTATGCCTTTAATCCCAGCAGAGGCAGGTGGATCTCTGAGTTCAAGATCAGCCTGGTCTACAAAAGCTTGTTCCAGGACAGGCTCCAAAGCTACAGAGAAAAACCCTGTCTTGAAAAACAAAACAAAAAAAGTGGCTCACACCTAAAGTTAATGGACCTGAGTTAAAATTCACACTAGGAGAACTTGTTTCCATGCACTGTTGTAATACGATCCTACTGTGTTATCTTAGAACTGAGTACTTTCATTGCTTCGCAGTTTTATAGATGAAACTGAAGTGCTTTGGCAGTTGCTCAGTGTAGTGTTTGTGGAGCAAGGAATCTCGCACGCATTTGTAGCTTCCCAGCTTTTTATGAATCCGTTACTCTTGATTATTATAGAAGTTAGTGTGTGTGCACTTTAGCAGTAATTTTGAGACAGCATTTCACTATGCAATTCTGATTTGAAACAAACATTGTATAGATCAGGCTAACCACAAAGCCTCTACCTCTCAAGTGTTGAGATCAAAGCCATGTACCACTGTGCCTGGCTATTACAGTTTTGGTGTTTGGTTTTTTTTTAAGTTATTTATTATGCTTACAATGTTCCGCCTGCATATTTGCATGTGGGCCAGAAGAGCGCACCAGATCTCATTAGATAGTTGTAAGCCACCAGCCACCATGTCGTTCCTGGGACTTGAACTTAGGATCTCTGGAAGAGCAGCCACTGCTCTTAACCTCTGAGCCATCTCTCCAGCCCCAGTTTTGGTTTTTAATGGTCTTGTTGACTCAGGGTCTTGCTGTGTAACCCAGGCTGGCACTTGAATTCTCAGCTTTGTGTCTTGGTCTCCCAACAATAGTTACGTCAGTATGCCTGACTGATGCTTTAAGAAATAGGCAGAGGCAGTTGGATCTGAGTTCTAGGCCAGCTTGATCTACAGAGTGGTTCCAAGACAGCTAAGACTACACAAAGAAATCATTTCCGGGTGAGTGAAGAAATTGAAAGCTAAAATGGACATTCTAATGAGACTGGTTAAATAAACTAGGTTATTATTTGTGCCATTGAATACAGCATAATTGAAGTTCTTTGTCTACTCATTAAACTTAAGGTATAATAATCAGATAATCTGCCTGTCTCTGCTTCCAGAGTGCTGGGATTAAAGGCAAACGCCACCAACGGCCCGGTCACATAATACTTTTTAAAAATACAGCTCATGGGTTGAAGGGGAAAACAAAAGTAAGTTTTGAAAGTTTGGACAATTCTGTGAGACTTTGTATTGTGTCACAGTGGAAGCGTAAATGCCTGTTTTCCTACCCCTTAGATTTATCTTTTATGTGCATGAATGCTTGTGAGTGCATCCGATGCCGTCAGAGGACAAGACCGGATTCCCCTGGAGCTTGATTACAGAGGGTTGTGTGATGGCAGCTGAACCCAGATCCTCTGCAAGAGCCCTAAACATCCTTAGCTCCTGAACAATCTAGCCTCAAGTTGTCAGTTTAAGCAAATCGAAGCCTCATGCTAGAGCTTTTGCCTTCATGCCTGGGCTCCTTGTTTTCATATCCAGCGACCAGGTTGGTGGTGGGTTTTGGAGATGAATGGATGAAGAAGGTTGGAGCTGTTGACCTGTCCCCCTTAGCTGTGGCCTTCAACTTATTTTGGAGGATTGGTTTTATTGTGACATGATTTCTGTAGTTTAGGCTGGCCTATGCCCCCTCTGTGGTACTAGGATAAAAGGCAAAGGTCACTAGGGTATGCTTTGCGGCAGGTATGGTTATGGGTTGGGGGGTTTGTATTCTTTTGAGACCCGCGATCTCACGCTTTCCGTGTAGCCGAAGGTCACTCAATGATTCTTTTAACAAAATATTATATGCATGTCTCAGTGAATGCAGTACCCAGTGTAGGTCAGAAGAGGTTAGAGCCCCTGGAACTGAAGTTACAATAGCTTGCCTCCATGTGGGTCATGGGAACTAAAAAGCAGTTCTGCAAAAGCAGTAGAGTTCTTAACAGGCATCCCTCCAGTCCCTTGATCCTTTTCCCACTTTCTGAGTGCTGCAGTGCAGGTGTTTGTGGAGTGCTGGGGATCATGCTAAGCAAGCACTCTTACAACTGAGCTACGTCCTCAGCCTGCCAACATGTATTTTGTAAGCAATTGGAGTGCAGAGATCATTAGGAGCTTTTATGTCCCCCGTTTTACATCAATAGGCATGACTAACCATATTAACTTGCAAACAGACTGAGGAGCCAGAAACCCGCACTTGGTGGCATGCTTAGCACCGAACGTCCAGGTCGGCCTAGCATCGCCCCGCCCCTTGCTTTCCCCGGACCAATCGGTGTTCAGGGGCGATCTTGGGCCCTCCATATCCACGTCCGCGGTTGTTCTTCCGGGCGACAGGGCAGCTTGTGACCCGGAAGTGGTTGTTTTGTTGGAGGCGGGCGGGTCTGAGAGGTGGGGCTTGACACGCTCCTGAAAGCCCACGTTGCGGCGTCTGAGGGGGAAAAGTGTGGCATTATGGCTTCTGTGTTGTCCTACGAAAGCCTGGTACACGCCGTGGCCGGAGCCGTGGTGAGGAAGGGTTTGGGGCTTTACGAAGTCAGTCCCGGGATGGGGCCGGGAGATGTGGGGACTGAGTCTGTCACGACTGGGACCAGGGCGTAAACAGAAAGTTTCTGCAAGAGTGTGAGGGGTGAGGCCGGCACCCACCCCCTGCCCCTGCCCCTGCCCCTGCCGCGCGCTCCCAGAGCCGGTCTGGACTGGCAGACACAAATGTCCAGGGGGTGAGGAAGAATACATTGCTATTTTCTTCACCTTCTGACGTTTAAGGCCAGCCATCGCCCTACCCCATCCTCACTACACACAAACTTCGTCTAACCGGTCCTGAGGAGAAACTAGGTGTGAAGCTGGGGTGCTTGATGAAAGGTTACTAACATCCTGTTGTCACACCTTACCACAGGCAAGTGGCAATAGCTAGGAAAGTAGCTCTGTTCAGCATTATTGCCAGGAAAAGATAGGGATTTTGATTTGTTTTTAAATCAAAGTTAAGTGCTCGGTTCTTGGACGTTGAGTTGTCTGAGTTCCTTCCATTTGACACTCTTCCTTTTTTTTTTCAACTTCACGTTCTTGGTATGAGTAACATGCCTCTTCTGATTCTCTTTCTCAGGTTATTTCTCATGCCCTCCCTAACTTCCAGCCAACGTGTCCTTTTAGCCTTTTACAATCACTGTGGACCATTTCTGTCTGTTCGGTGGGCCGTTCCTGAATCGTCCCACTCCCCCAGTATGAACTCAGGGACAACTCATGTTCTGTAAAGAGGAATCTGAGTTTTGAATTCCAGTTCTACCATTTATTTACTAGGTAATCTCAGATCTCACATTTGTGTTTCTGTGAAGTGGAAGAAAGGCTTGTTTTTCCCCCAGACTCTTGAGAATTATGTGAGGGAGTGTTAACAGGAAGTGTCTTATTCAAGAAGTCTCTGTCATTTAAATCTACCAGGAGAGCCTTTCCACCCATTAAGAAAAAGCTGGCGTGGAAGTTTGCTTGACCTGTTTTCGGCTGGTCTCAGAGACCTGTGTGGCTGTAGAGAAAATGCAAACAGTGACCAAATTATTCATGACTTTTTGTAGGAAAGAGTCAGCTGTTGAACTTACTAATTTACATTTCAAAACTGATCTTCCGGGCTTCTCTGTAGAGAGTAGAATGAGCAAGGCCCAACAGTCAGGCAAGAGATGGTTGTAAGGCTTAGATGAAGGTCGTGAAGGCGGTAAGTGATCATTCTCCTGGAATGTATTTATGAGAACCACCAGAGTTTAGTGGTAGATTGGGTGTAGATTAGGATTGGTTGTCTCTGACAGTTTTGGCTCCGGGAACATGATGGTCTTCCTCCTGAGTTGAACTGACAATGATTGCTAAGGCCTGGGTTTGGGGGAAAAGATAAACTTGGTCGTAGTTTTGAACTAGTTAAATTTGAAATCCCTGAGGGTAGCATGACCATTAAATTATTAACTCACCAAGGAAGTGACTCTGGACCAAGAAAAATGACAGTGACCATGAAAAGGTAGGGAAAAGAAGTTTTCGAGTACCAAGAAGACTTGAGAACCAGTAGTGGGGGAGAAAACTGAAAAAGTGCTCTGCCAACTGTTCCGAGAAAGTATTTCGGGAAGAAAGGTGTTGTCCAAGTGGGTCACCTACTGCCAGGAGGTCAAGTAATGTGGGGACTGAGAACGACAAATCTAGTGGTTAACTGAGAAGACCAGTTTTGGTGGATAGCTGGGCAAGGTGGATTGCAGCGGAAAATGGGAAGAGAAATCCTTGTTACTTTTTCTTTCTCTTACCCAGTGCCATTTGTTGAGTTCATTCTGTGGGCCATGTACTCTCTAGGTTCTGAGAATAGACAAACCAAGTCACCTTCTTCCTTAACTGTCGGTAACATTAGAGAAGCCAGCACATGAGTAAACAAAACTATTTTAAATAGTAAATGCCATTAAATAAGTAGACCTAGCAAGTATTTTTTTATATATAAGGTGACAGATATTTTATATATTATGTTCGGTCTCTGTTGTGGCTGCTCAACACAGCCCTAGTAGTGTGAAAGCAGCCATAGACATAAATAAATGGATGGGCAGAGCTTTGTTTCCCATAAAACTGCTGTCACTGAAAAAGACGGTGCATTGATTTTGGCCCACAGACCAGCTTACTGAGCCCTGTGATAAAGCATGACCATGGGCAGGAGTGATACATATCTCTTAATCTACAAAAATCATTTTAATGGATTTACTGCCTATTTTTCTTTCACTAAAATTTCACTTGAAGCCTGGGGTTGGTGGTGCACACCTTTAATCGCAGCACAGGGATTAAGGCAGGCAAATCTCTTGCTGTTTTTTTTCCCCAAAATTATATATTATATACTTTTATAAGAATAATTCATTTTACTCTTGCTTTCTCTCAGGGAAGTGGTATTCCTAGTATATGTATGAATGAGAAGTAGTTTTGTACATTGTTTTGGTTTTGGCTGTTTTGAAACAGGGTCTCACTGTATAGCCCCGAACAACCTCAAACTTGAAATCTTTTAGCTTCAGCCTCCTAAATTCTTAGAATTAAAGGTATGTACCATCATATTCAGCTGCTTCCGTGTGTGTATATATGTGTGTGTAGCCCAGGCTGGACTTGAACTTGTAACCCTCCTGCCTCTTCCTAATCAGATATCCTCCCAGTATGTGCCACCACAACTGGCCGTGTTTTGTCATGGTTGTTGCTGCTGTGTTTTTATTATTAGTATTGTTACTATTATTTTTATTCAACTGTTATGCCGAAGAGTTGTTCTCAAATTCTTAGCAGGTCTGTATATTAAGGTTCAATAACGTAACCTGGGCTCTCAGCATCTGGGTGCTCTCAGTCACAGTCACGGTGTGGCCTTGCTGTGGCTGTCTGAAGTACTGTTTCTAGCCAAAGAGCAGAAGCAGCCTGGGTAAAAACAGTTGAATCATTGTTTAAGATGTTGACTCACAGTCTTTGAACTGTCACCCCTGGTTTGTTCGTTCAGCTCCCCCTAGGTTGTGCATTCTCCTACATCCAGTGAAATGCAAGTATGCATACCTTTTTTCAGTGCTGGGTACCAAACCCAGAGCTTGGCATATGCTAAGTACCCACTCTATCATAGAGTTGTGCCCCCGCCCCAATATGCAATTATATTTTTAAAGTTAAATTACTGATTTTGAATTTTTTTTGATGCCATACCTTGGGATAATCACAGATAACCTTACATATCTCAAAACTAGAATTACATTGCTTCAGAAAGATGTTGTAGCTTCAGTTGGTCACTATTATATGACGTAGTTACCAGCTTCATATGTTAAGAGCCATAAAAAACAAGTATAATTAGATTTATAATTTTATATTTTGGTTTTCTTTGAAAGATTTCATATGTAAAAATCTCTCTCTTGCTTTCTTTTTTAAGCCCAATCTGACTTTGACCTTGCTGTGTAACCAGAGATGATCTTGAACTTTTGATCTTCTTGTTTTCATCTCCTAAATTTTAAGATTAGACTAGCATTAGATTTTAGGGTTGAATCTAGGCTTCCAAACTAATAGGTTTTCTGCTTTCCCCCAGACCCCATAATAGGTTTCTCTGCCAGTGTAGTTAACCAGATCAAGCCAAATTGAAGAAGTATAATAATAGGTTTATTTGAGCAAAGCAATTCTTAGACAAGTTCTCCAGTCCCAGAGTTCGAGACCACAGAATCCTCACCTCCATACTAAAGCAGGGAGACTTTATAGGTTGTAGGTGAGGGTTGATGACATGTCCTGCCGCAAGCTGGGTTTGTGCCCAAGTATGGTCAGAAGCTGAACACTTTAGGCTGGGACTTGAGTGGCTGGCAACGTCAGGGGAGCAAGCTGCAGTACCCCCAAGAATGTAGAACTGGGCTTTTCTGTGCCTTTCCTTTGTTCGGAGACTCTCTGAGCAGATTAGGTTTGGAGAAGCAGGACTGGGGCTTTCCGGATCCATGCAGGTCCAAGCTGAAGGTTCTAATCGAACACAAACATGTTTGGCAAGCTCTACCAACTTAGCGACATCCCTAGCTCAGAAATGTCTATTTACATATAAAAGACTTCCTTAGTCTAGAATTAGAAAAGTGCTATTTGTAGGACTTGCATAGGGTAGATTACACACTGAAACTGGATTCTGAATTGTCATGATTAATCAGTATTATCAAAATTTTTATTTATCAGTCAGTTTGTTGGGATTTGTGTGGGGATGAGAGGACAACTGTGGGAGTCACTTTTTTACTACATGGTCCAAGAATCGAACTCAGGTCTTCAGGCTTGTTCGGCAAGAAGTTTTATTCTTGCCAACTCATCTCTGTGGCCTGACCAGTAACTTTCAAGGAATTTCTTTTGAATCAATTGCTTATTTAAGTCATCCTGATTTATTTTTTGTTTGTTTGTTTTGATTATCCAGCAGGACAGTCTCTTTATATTGGTTAGGCTGGCCTTGAACTTCTGGGTTCAAGACACCCTCCTACAGCCTTAAGTAGTTGCCTTGATCAGAGAGTCTCCAATGTTATGCAAAGGAGTTTGGGTTAAAGTTGGTCAGATAATGTTTGTCAAAATGTGCATCTTCGGTCTCCATTTTGTCTGTGTGGATTTACAAATGAGTGCATAAATAGATTTTGTTGTTGTTTATATAACTGCTAGAGTTTCATACCCTGGGATTTCTCTGTTTGCTTGTTATGAGTATGTTTGTTTTGGAATATAAAGAGTATCCCATGTGACTCAGGGCTCCCTGGTTGCAGGGTGGAGAAACAGACTGGGTATTTTAAGCATTAAGAAGAGTTTTCTTTAAAGGCTGTTTGAGAGCTGCTCTGTCAGTGGGGAAGCTGAAAACCTTGGAGTAGAAAGGAACCAAGTGGCTGCAGGAAGATTTCTGAAATAGTCACTGGAAAGTCTCTGTCAGACACCACCACTGAAATCAGAGCTTTGTCCTGCCCTTCTACCCTTACAGGATTCTGCTGAAGACTCAAAGTCCTGTAAAGAGTTCCTGCTAACAGAACTCGACGCCCTGTGCCCAAGCAAGCCTTGGCACACCTCTAGGAATTAACAGGTGTGAAAGGAAGGTATGGGTAGAAGGGCCCTTTGAGTCCTCTTCAGGGCCTGTCGTGGACGGTGGCACCTGGATTTTCTGTCCTGCCAAGGTTGTACACAATAGAGCGAGGTAATTCTTCAAAAGAAAACTAGAGGCTGGAAAAATGGCCCAGCAGTTAGAAGCTCTGGCCACAATCTTACAGAAAACCCAGCTACAATTCCTAGCACCACATGATGGCTCACAGCCATCTTTAATTCCCTTCAAATGTTATCTGACACCCTTTTAATAAGAAAAGAAAATCAGCAAAAGAGAGTGATGTTATGTGACCCAAAAGTTTTGACATCTGTATATCAGGCTGTTAAAATACCTTGAAGCCAGATGTGTAGTGATGCACACCTATAATCTCAAACCTCAGGACTCTAAGGTAGGAAGGAGAATCCCACTTTCTAAGCAGTCTGGGAGACCCTGCCTCTAAAATCAAAAGTCTTCAAATATGATTGATTTTTAAAAATATATAGGGCTGGAGAGATGGCTCAGAGGTTAAGAGCATTGCCTGTTCTTCCAAAGG
>LOJH01023809.1:0-13261 GCA_001685095.1 Ellobius talpinus | reverse complement strand
ATTAAGTCACTGCTTGGCCCATTAGCTCTAGCTTCTTATTGGCTAACTTACATACTAATTTAATCCATTTCTATTAATCTGTATATTGCTACATGGCTTTGGCTTACCAGGTAAAGTACCCAGCATCTGTCTCCAGCGGCTCCATGGCTTCTCATTGACTCCACCTTTCATTCTCCCAGCATTTAGTTTAGTTCCCTGCCCACCTAAGTTCTGCCCTACTATAGGTCCAAAGCAGTTTCTTTATTCATTAATGGTAATCACAGCATACAGAGTGAAATCCCACATCAGTTAGGGATGGTTGTGATCCACCATGCAAGTTCTGGGAATTCCACCTGGGTCTGCTGAAAGAGTGCCAGTGTTCTTAACCACTGAGCCATCTCTCCGGCTCCTCTGTTTGTTTTGTTATTGACTACTTTGGTATCTGGCCTAAGTTAATTGAGATTTTCATACAGTTTGGATTAGAAATAGTAGTTTTTTTATTCTTCACATCTTTCATATTTTTCCATTTTGATATCATCTCTAGTAAATTTAGTTATATTTTAAATTTTTGATTTTTTTATTCCTCAAGGACTTAGAAATTATTCAGGATTATAAATTACCTATCTTTTAGTTTTCTGTTTTTGGTTTTGTATTCTAGTAACCATTTAACCCATTAAGAATTTTTTATGGCAAAAACAGTGAGTGAAGGTGGGGTGTACCTTTTTGTTGAGCTGTCTAGTTGCTTCAATACTATTTTGACTAGTCAGTCAACAGTAGAGAGCGCTTAATTATCTGTTGGCAAAATCAGCAGGAGCTGCCAACTCTGCAGGATCTCCTGTACCAGAACCTAAGTGTAGCTCACTCCGGAGTTGTGATAGCCTTGCCTGTTCATGTTTAGTGGGACTGCTCTTCTTTGTTTAGTTTTTCAAACAGGTTTGCTGTCACAGCTTATAGGTGGCCCAAACTCACATAATGCTCTGTTCAGGTTTTAGTTTCTTTCCTTTCGGTGGTAGTAATGGTTTAGTTTTATGTCCACAGTGCCATTATTGAAGTAGGTACTTACTGCATGTACAATGGTTTGGTGTCCCATTATCTGTCTCCTGCCCCTCACACCTGCTTTCCTCTCCTTTTGGTGTTTTATTTTTCCCCTGTGATTTTGATTTTTCTTTTGGAAAGGGTTCCATAGCCCAGGCTGACCTTGAACCCTTGAACTCCTTATTCCATCTTTATCAAGTGCCGGGGCTTAGACATTCACCAAAACACCTAGAGTTTTGAGCATTTTGTAGTTTATGTCTTAGGGCTATACTGTTTGTGATCTTGAATGTTTTAACAAAACTGGTTTTTAGCAGAACAGCGTATAATGAAGGATATGTTTAACCTCATGGCCTTAGCCAACAGACTGTCTTGGATTTTACCATAGGATTAGGTTTGTTGTTTATAAACTCTTCACTTAGGATTAAACTTCTGAAGAAGGGGATGCAAGGAAGGGCGTTAAGGAACAGAATTTATATAGTGAATCTGTCTGTCTGTCTTTTATATAAAATGATTTATTAGAATGGCTTACAGCTGTGGTCCAACTAGTCCAACAATGATTTTCTACCAATGGAAGATCCAAGAATCCAGTATTAGTCAGTCCAGGAGGTTGAATGTCTCAGCTGGTTCACACCAGAATCCCAAAGAAGTAGACTCTAACATCAGTGAAGGAATTGACTTGCCAATGAGAGTGAGAGCAAGCAGGCAGAGATTGTAAACTTCCTTCTTCCATGTCCTTTATGTAGGCTGCCAGCAGAAGGTGTGGCCCAGATTAAAGGTGAATCTTCCTACTTCAAAGATCCAGATTAGAAGTGGATTTCCCCACTTCAGATGATTTAATTAAGAAAAAAATTCCTCATTGGTGTGCCCAGCTATTTGGATTTTAGTTAATTTCATGTGTAGTCAAGGTGACACCAGTAATAGCTGTTACAAGGCCACCCCTTGTCAACTGGATACACAATCATATCTCCTTATGTCATGCTTAATTTCCAAATGAAAACAATAACTGGCTCATAATTAAATCTAGCACAATATAACTATCCCTCATAGAAACACATTATAAATTTAGAATAGGTGGCTATGTCCCTTGAGGGACAGTCTTTTAGTATCTCAAACTTAAATTTGATGACCACTGATATTCTCTTAATTGATATTGTACATGATAAAGAAATTGAGGAAAAAAAATACAAATATCTTTACAAACACATTCTAAACAAAATACATCAGAACTACTTGTGTACCTAATAATCCATGTCTCTGCAGCTGGTTGTGTGGTCTTAGCTGGTTTTTATAATTACCTTCCTCTACTATCCATTCTGTATTTCCCCCACTCTCAGCAATAACCTTAGCTGGTCTTGGGTCTTTTCCTGAAGGAGTTACCCATCTTCATTCCTGAAGGATCCTTTGTCATCCTGCCTGGAATAGCTTGTTGTAGTTTCCCATTGACTTTAATCACAGGACATGGTCGCACCAAGAGATGCCCTAAAGGGTCTCCTGCACTACAGACAGTCTTTCCTCAGTGTTGAGAAGCAATCCAATTACCTCTTGGTAATCTGGATCAACCACCTCCACTAACAAAAGCCTAAAGAAGCCAGGGAGATGTCTGAGCTTCCAGATCAATGGAATGTTTGTTGTGTCTACTGGCAGAACTCCCACTCTGCAACCAAAATTTCTAGGCCAGCAGAATTTAAGGTCACCGGAACAGGAAGCAAAAATTCCTGGTGAATCACTAGGGACGATAGTGAGTGGAACTATTTCCTTTTCCACCCCTTGATTCCTGGAGCCATGAATTTTAACTCTGGGAAAAGCTGTACCAATATTGGATGCTGATTAAAAACATATAGCATCTTCTGGAGAATTCTGCCCCAGCCCCCCAGACTACTGCCACCTAATTGGTGCTTTATTGGTCTTCAAAGGTTATTCTATCTTTCTATTAGGCCAGCTGCTTCAGGATGGTGGGGAACATGGTAAGATTGGTGGATTTCAGGATCTTGGGCAACTGCCATGCTTCTTTGGCTATAAAGTGAGTTCCTTGGTCAGAAACAATACTGTTTGGAATACTAAGACAGTAGATAAGGCATTCTGACAGTCCATAGGTGGTAGTTTTGGTAGAATCATTAGGTAAAGGAAAGGCAAATCCATAACCAGTATAAGTATGTACTCCAGTAAGAACAAAACATTGTCCTTTCCATGGAGGAAGTAGTCCAGTGTCATCAACCTGCCACCAGCTCCCTAGCTGGTCATCCTGGGGAATGGTGCCACATCTGGGGCTCAGTGTTGGTGTTCACTGTTGTCAGATCTGGCATTCAACAGCAGCTGTAGCCAGTTTGGGCTTTGTGAGTAGCAGTCCATGTTGTCAAGCCAATGTATAACTATCATCTCTGTCACACCATGGCTACTTTGTTTATATGTCCATTGGGTAATGACAGGAATGGCTGGGGAAAGAGACAGACTGTCCATAGACAAGTCATCTACTTGATTATTGAACTCCAGCTGAAGTCACCTTTTGATGACCATTTACATAGGACATCAAGTATGTTCACATCCTTCACCCATTTGGAGAGATCTATCCACAGATGTCTTTCTTACTAATCTAATTGTGCTCTAAGTTCTTGACCATTTAGCCACTTCGTTGGATAAAGCCCATGAATTAGTGAGCAGTGGTACATCTGGCCATTTTTCTTTCCAAACAAAGCATATGGCCATGTGTATTACCTGAAGTCCTGCCCACTGTGAAGATTTCCCTTTGCCAATATCTTTCAGGGTTGTCCCAGATTTTAATGCCGCAGCTGTCCGTTTCTGGGTGGTACCTGCATAGCATGCCGAATCATCAGTAAACCAGACTAGGCTTCTCTTCCTTAGTCAACCAATCACAGGGAACACTCCATGAGTCTATGTGCATGCTTGGAAGCAGACAACATTCTAACAGGAGACGAAACTATAGGCATTTGCACAGTTTCTTGAGTAACTTGTTTGTGCCTTCAGGACCTGCTCAGGCCTGATCATGTATATGCCACTTCCATTTGATAATGGATTGCTGCTGTGCACAGCCTGCTTTGTGGCTTGGTGGGTCAGATAATACCCAGCTCATGATGGTTAGCAAGGGATACATGGTAACTTAGTGGCCCATTGTCAAACATTCAGTTTCCACTAAAACCCCATAGCAGACTGAGAGTTGTCTCTCAAAGGAAGAATAGTTGTTTGCAGATGATGGTAGGTAGACCCTTGCTCCAAAATCCCAAAGGTCTCTTCTGTGACTCACCTATAGGGGGCAGCTAATAGCATCCTTATCTGCCACTCATACCTCAAATACTGTCAGGTCTGCTGGATCATATGGTCCAAGTTGGGTAGATCAGCCCTCACAGCAGCCTAGATTTGTTGAAGAGCTTCTCCTGTTCCAGGCCCACTCAAAGCTTGATATGTGGGTCCAGAGTAACACACCCAAGTGTGGAATGTGCTGTGTCCAGAATCCAAATAGGTCTTCTAAACACTGTGCTTCTTTCTTGGTGGTAGGAGGGGCCAGGTGCAATAACTTATCTTTCACCTTAGAAGGAATATCTGCATGCCCCACACTACTGATATCATCAGTATAGTGAATCAATGTGATATTTTGCAGAAGAGGCAGACAATCACAATCTCTTTGAACTAAGTTATGACACAGGATCAGAGAGTTAATAGATCCTTGAGGTAAAACTGTAAAGGCACTATTTCAGGGGTTGCGGGTGGGAGTACATTTTCTACTGAGGGTGGAGAAACTACTTCCTTGGGTGAGGTAAATAAACTATTTAGAATCTGAGAGTTCAGAGTTTTCAGTTTCAATAAGATCCTTCCACACATCTACATCCCAAGTTAAATTTATTTTATTCTTTACCAGTTAGTGCCCTTAATTTTAACACTCTCTGAGGCTGGGATTTAAATTTTCTTTGTAATTCAGTCAGTCTTATAATAAAGGCTTTAGTTTGATTCTCTGCAATTTGAGCTGTGGCTGTTGGTGAGAAGATTCTCTTCCAGGGCATACATAGAACCCTTGACTAGTGGTTCTCAACCTTCCTAATAATGATCCTTTATTACAGTTCCTCATGTCCTCATGTTATGGTGGCTCTACCCATAAAATTATCTTGTTGCTACTTTATAACTGTAATTTTGCTACTCTTAAAAATTGTAATGTAAGCCGGGTGGTGGTGGTGGACACCTTTAATCCCAGCACTCGGGAGGAAGAGGCAGGTGGATCTCTGAGTTCGAGGCCAGCCTAGGCTACAAGAGCTAGTTCCAGGACATACTCCAAAGCTACAGAGAAACCCTGTCTTGAAAAACCAAAAAAAAAGAAAAGAAAGAAAAGAAAAGAAATCGTAATGCAAGTATCTGATATGCAGGATATCTATGTGACCCCCCCAAAGGGGTCATGACCAATAGGTTGAGAACCACTACTTTAGGCTGTATATGCATCTAGGGCTGGTCAGTTTTATAACTGAGTTCATTGTTGTCCTTAACTTTATTCTGAGATGTTAGAAGTTGGTTAGCGTTATCATGATGCTCATTCTTTTCCTTTGTCAATTTATGCAGACCATCATCACTTTCCTTATGTTTCCAAAAATTGTCAAAAGTTTTATATTCAGAGTTATTGAGTCCATTGCTTTTCACATTTGGCGAATCAGGAAAATCAAATGCATTTGTCCCAAGTTTGTAAAGTAGTTCACACCTTGGGCTTTCAGTACTCTCTGAGCATCGGAGAGAGGCTTCAGTAACTAGAGAGGTTTCAGTAATAGGTGTTGGCAAAGTGGAAAGCTTATTCCAGATACTTAAAAGATTTATCCTCATTCTTCTGTTGCTCTATCTAGAACCTCTTATGGTACTAAAATCTGTTTTCTGTATTCAGGGTTTTTTTCAGTGGAACAGAACTGATTGAATGAGTGAATGAATCTGTCCGTCTATCTATCTATCTATCTATCTATCTATCTATCTATCTATCTATCTATAATGGCTTAAAGGCTGGTCCAGCTAGTCCAACAATGGCTGTCTACCAATGGAAGGTTCAAAATCTAGTAGTTGTTTAGTCCATAAGACTAGATGTTTCAGCTGGTCTTCAGTGTACACTTAATCCAGTGTTCTGATGCCAGTGAAGGACCTGAAGGCAAGCAGACGAAGAGAGAGCACGTTTTCTTCTGTGTCTTTTATATAGGCTACCAGCAGAAGTTGTGGCCCAGATGAAAGGTGGATCTTCCCATTCAAAAGATCTGGATTGAAGATGTATCTTCATACCTCAAAGATCAGGATTAGAAGTGGGTCTTCCCACTTGAAATGATTTAATAAATAAAAAAATCCCTCACAGGTGTACCCAGCCATTTGGGTTTTAGTCAATTGGGTTTTAGTTAATAATTTAGTTAATTTGGGTTTTAGTTAATTCAAGGTGATAATCAAGAATTGCTGTCATACTAATCCACCTGAAAAGCTGCATATAATCTTATTACTCAGGAAACAGATGCAGAAGAATTATTGCAAGGTTGAAGCCAGCCTGGTCTCATAGAGAATTCTATGCCAGTCTGGACTATACAGAAACCATGTCTCAAAACAACAACAAAAATACCTCTTCTCACCCCACACACGCTGAAATGCTGTGTATGTTCCTACTAGGAATAGGTGTAAGAAGTGACGTAAGATGAAAAAGAAGTTCAAGATAAATAGCCTTTTGTTACAAGGGAGTCTCCAGTCTATAATGGCTCTTTGACATTAATGTGTAACATCAAAAATGGAAGCAATTTACAATCTGGAATGGACTGCTGTTTATTCCTTAGCTTTCGTTAAATACCTGCATAAAGAAGTTAGGACCATTCTTGTTTTATTTCTGACCCTCTCCTGTTAGAGACACTTGTTTTTCTTAAGACTGTCTCCTTCAGTTCTCCTCCTCCTTTGTCCTTAAAAGTGGTAATGAAACTCATGTTTGCTATTGAGTTTCCTTAACACACGGTACATAACACATTCTGTTTTTCTATCTTTTCTTTCTTCCTGTTTCACCTAACAGTCTTGAATTTAAATTATGTATACTGCCCTTACCAGAATCTCTTACCAGCATGCCTAGCTAATAAAAAACTTGAGTTTGCCAGATGTGCTGGTGTATAGCTTTAACCCAGCCAGAGGCAGGAAGATCTCTGAGTTCAAGGATAGCCTTGTCTACAAAGCAAGTTCTAGGCCAATTAGGGACACCATGACATCTTATCACAAACAAACAATAACAACAACAAACACGGCACAAAAACTTGGGTTTGCTCCCTTTCTTTAAGTCCTGAAGAAAAATTAAGGTAGTTTCAGAAATAATTTTCAGCTTCTCTTTAGGGTTGATGGAAGCTGAGGGTCTCCTCACTCTTTTCTTGGCTGATGGCCTTCCTAGAGTTGATGGTAGCTCACATTTTCTTTTGGGATGAACGCTTTCCAGTACCTTCTTCATTGTTCTCCTGGAGAAACAGAAGTATGTGTGAAACTATTGACAGTTCATTGTGTCTCAGCATGAACTAATTAAATGAGCCATCACGTATCCAAGAATGTATGATTACACACTTGGTAGCTGTTGGTATAACTCCCATGTACTTTTTTGAGACTGGTCTTAACTGGCCTCAGGCTAAAGATCACTCAGGCGCGATGGGTGTAGCTGTTGTTGTCCTTTGGGGTGTCCTACCTAAAATGGGGACTACTTACTCATAGGGTAGTGCTGAATTTTAATGTCAACTTCAGTAAAGTCTCTGCCTGGCACATAGTATGATGTGTTAATTTTTTTCCCTTCCCAGCAGGCCATTCACCTGCACTCCCTCTACGATTTTCCATAACAGTTTTTACTTGGAACCACTCTTCTGCCAAGAGTCTCAGTTTGGTTATATACTCCTACAACTACTATTTTTGGCTTGACTTCCCTCTCCAGCCACACAGTTACCTATTGTACCAGCTGGTTGATGTGAGTCTCCAAGCTCAGAGGAGCCTTGTTACTTAGCAGTGAACTGTGTTTCTCTGAAAATGTGGCACCTTTTATAACTAGTTTTCTGTCTTCACCATTGCTGGCGAATCGTCTGTAATGTCCTGTGTGATCCTGAAATTGGAACTAGAATTAGAAACTCAAATTGCTAAAGTAGGCCTCCTAGAGACACAACTGAACCAGTAAAAATGTTACAGAGACTTGCAACAGTTTTTGGCCTGCTAAATTATGAGTATTTAAAGTGTTGAGCGTGAAAGGTTCAAAGAAGGTAAAGTAACTGGCAGTTTTGTGTAATTTTCCTGTAAATCCACACATAACATTTCCTTACTTGTCTTACTTGCAAATTCTGTGGCATTTCAGCATCATTTCATAAGGGAGATGGGTATGCTTATAGCATGGTTAGTGGCTAAGGGTGGGGTAGGATCCCGAGGTGCTGCAGAGCTCAGGTCAGTTTTCCACATAGGTGTTCTCAGGGCTCTGAACCGAACTTTCTGTTAGGGACAATCAGCAAGCGCAGTCTGTGATCCCATAAACCTGTTTGAGATACTGTGCTGAGCATTATTTTGAGGCAGAGAGGGAAAATTGTACTTTTTCCTTCAGTTACTTTTCCCCTTACAGAGCTTATGTTTCATCCCTTGAGGGCTTGTGGATAACTCAGAACTGAAGTGATGGGTACCTGTAATGTGGCGGAGATATGGCACTGGAGGTGTGGTAATTTATGCTGTAGCCCATGCCTTCCTGTTTTCTCTGCTTCTGTGAGTTCTGTTTATGGTCTACCTAGCTTTGATTTATTTAGTATATCCAGAGAGTTTTCTGCAAAGCCATTATCCCCCATCTAGAGGTTGAAAAGAATATTTAACTGTCTACGTGTGAGCTTGGACTCATAAGCTAAAACAGGTAAGTCAGAGTTGGAGAGCTAACCTGTCTCTAAGCTTTAAAAGAGCGGCTGTGTAGAATTAAAGCCTCAGAATTAGTTTATCACCACCAAATATAAAACAAACATCAATAACTTTTTAAAGAAGTAAATAAAATTAAGAATAAAATTATAACCACTTCCGTATCTAAATTTACCTGATTAGGGTGAAGGAAAGGAAACTGTGCTAGTGGAGTAAGAGGTGAGGGACTGAAGAGATGCTGTGTGACCTTGTTGGCTGTCTGCTCCATGCAGCAGACACCATAGGCTGTTGTCATGAGTTTTCCCTTTGAGCTTCTGGCAGAAAGAAGAAGAGCATGGTAAATTAAGGAAGTTCTTGGATGTTGCAGTTAGATTTAGCTTTTAATCCTGTCTTCTAAATTTACTTTCTGTTTAGGAAGATTTGACTTCTGGCCCCTGGATTGTGATACTAAAATTTTATCGTAAAGTCATAATGAAAGCTTTTTATGATTGTGTATATAAGCATTTACTTAGCACAGTGGCTGGAACATAGTATGTGCTCAATAAATTTTACTACTAACTGTTGTTTTTGATTTGGTGAATGGAGGGACAAAGATCTGTATGTGAAGCCATTTAGCAGGAAGAGAACATTAGCAAGTCATTCCCACCTTATTTACTTGACTGAGCTTTTCGTCCTGTTATTTTTGCCTTTGCCTTTCTGGAAAGCGCGTTAGTAGACATCACTGTTGTAGTTGTTTGGAACTGCGCTGTCTTTCTTTCACTTCTGTCAGGAAGAGGTCATCTTTGGCAGTGAGCACTGTGATAGTCAGAGCAACCCAGTAGCTGTGTAGAGCTGAGGGCTCATGGCCTGTGTGGGATCCATTTCTGATCTTGCTGACTTGGAAACACACTATATAAAACTCAGACACTGACTCTGTATATGTGTGTGTACATATGTGACTGATATGGGTCCCTTTTATTCTGTTCTATTTTTATTAGTTATAGATCATCAATACATATATAGGGTATTTTATGATGGCTTTGGAGTCTTGACATTTGAGTACAGAATTCTAAGAAAAGATGGAGTCCTCACCAGGATAGAAAGTAATATGGTTATTAGAACACAGACTTGTACCATGTGTTAGAATCAAAGTTGCAAAAATTTTTAAGTTTTAAAGGAACATATTTATTAAAGTCACTGTGATAAGAAAGCATTCCGTCACAGTTTAATTGGCAGTTTTTTCTCTGATACAGGAGAAATAGTGTGCTATGAAATCTGACAAAGAGCCTCAGTGCTGAAACAGGATTCCTGTGAGATTACAGTTGTGTAGTCTGTATGGCCTTGGGCAAACAGTCTCAGGAAGGAGAGACAGTGGCTACAATTTCCTCACTCAGACTACTCCACACCTATAATTGTCCCTGACGGACCCCTCAGTTTCTTCCTCTCAAGAGAAGCTGTCCCCCTCTGTGTGCAATAATAAACAGTTCTATCAAATTCTGTCTTTTTATGCTGCCTCAGATATCTAACATTAAATCATTATCATAGATGATATAAAATGGCATTTCAAGGGACCAGAAGGTGTAAGCATTATACAGGTGAAGTATCATGGCAGTGTGTAGTGGGTCAGAGCAGTAGTACTACAGTCAGACTTGTGTTTCTGTCACAGCTCTATGTATGATCTTGGGCAAACTACTTGTGTTTTCTTTATCTGTACTTCTCACGGCAAAGTAGGTCTTATAATAAGTAGATCTTATAAGTGTTATAATAAGAACTATGGGGAGACATTTACTGTGCTCAATGTAGTGCTTTTCATAAGAACAGTTAGAGATTATAAAAAATGATTAGAATATATGTTTTGCAATTGAAACTTAAATCTGTTACTCTTAATGTATTATTTGATAATATGAAGGATGGCATTTTACAGAAAGGAAGATAAAAGATAAGAAAGGTTAGACACACATGGTGATGTCTGCCTGTGGTCTCAGCTGAGGAAGGAGGACTGTGAATTTGAGGACAGCCTGATCTGTGTAATGTGACAATCTCAAAACCCAAACAAACACAAAAAAGATATAGTATGCAAATCCAAAAGAAAGGTTAATGTGCCTGGGTCTAGTATTTCAAGAGGCAGAGGCAGGTCGATTTTTGTGAGTTCAAGGCTAGCCTGGTCTACACATTGAGTTCACTAACAAGACCCTGTCTCAAAAAACAAAGTTCAATGTAACATTCTTAATCTTAAGATTTAAGTACACAGTTGGTATATATATTACACTATATTCTATATGGTTGGGTGGTCAGAATTTAATATAAGCTTAAGTTTTTAGAGAAAGTTTGTAGCAGCAGATTAGATTTCTGAGGCTAATATGAAAATTGTTCTTGGTCCTAACTGTTAATGGTAAGTATGAGAAAGGCTGGAGGGATTTAAAACTTGCAAATTCTAAAATGTTTTCACCTTAAGAAAAAAGAGAATTCTTTTTGGATTTTATGAGCCTTTCCATCTTAGGTAAAAATCTTGTTCCAAGCTACTTAAGAATTCAGCATCTATTCACAGTATGATGACTGTAGCTTAAGATTGATCTTTTTATTTTTAAGAGGAAATTTTATTGTGTTCTTTTTTAGTGTTCAGTGACCAGTGACTTGGATTTTCCAGCACAAGTCATCCCATTGAAAACCCTGAATGCAGTTGCATCAGTGCCCATAATGTATTCTTGGTCACCCTTACAGCAGAATTTTATGGTATGTAAGTAATATAGCTTCTGTCTGTTTGATAATGTACTTAAATAAGAAACACGTTAATTTTTGTCATGGTGCTAAAGATAAAATAATTTTTAAAAGCTACCAAAATGATATCACTTGGAGTGATTTTTAAAAAATAGTTGAAAACTGTTTAATCTCCTTTCCTACATTCTCTACAACAAAAGTAGAAGTAAGCACATTAAGAAATGGAGTTTATAGTTCTTATTTTTTAAAAGCGCAGTGTTCTGTGACCTCATCCTGATTTTCCATTTTGTTAACTGAGAGCTTGTCATCAAACAGTTTAAGGAAAAGTTAAGAGATAGTGGCATCCCTTTATGTTAGTTTGAGGCCAGCCTGGTCTGCATAGCAAAGAACACTGGTCCAAACTTTGGTAATAAAATGCTAATTTAATTCTTAATGGAAATAGAATGAAGGAAGGTAGAACAAAAGAAATTGAAGAGTGTATTCTTGGCTTGTATTAAATAAAAATACATACTTTGGGGCTAGGGAGATGGCTCTATGCATGCATGAGCAAGTCAGGCATGTTGGTATAGTTTGACTTGTAATACTAACACTGGGGAGGTGGAGACAGGCTCCTTGGCTGGCCAGCCAGGCAAGCCTAATCAGTAATCTGCAGTCTAAAGTCCAGAATAACTCAGGGTGGATGCTCTTGAAGAGCAGGCCAAGTTGGCTATTGGCCTCAACACGCACATAGTCATCATGTACTCATATGAATGCTGCGCATATGCATGCAGACATGCATGCAAACACGCGTGCACATACACACAAACACACACCACACAAAATAAAAGCACCTTAACTTTAGGCATTTGATGTAGGGAATGAAATGTTGAGAGAATATCTTGATGAAGTTAGAGACTCTCTATACAGAATTGCTTCCTGGAAGGTTTTTGTCTTGCTGTTGTTTGAATAGCAGACATTTGTAGTTTGTGACTGACAGTGTCAGTTAAAGTTACTCTTGTGAAGTTGAATAAATGTTTGCATTTAAGGCTTTACTAAAAATTACTGCATTTGAGAATCATTTTGGTACCTTAATGAGGCTTCATATTTTCAGATTGGGATTGTGAAAGAATCTAATGCTTAAAATTGCCAGAGGGTAGTTTAGATCATTTTTGGGCTTTCGTCAATGACCAAAGCAAATTAGATGGCTGTTATGGCTAACATATACTTTAGAAACAAAGGTTAGATGGCTACCACCGAGAAGATAAAGTGGACAAATATTTAATTTTGACTTTCAAAGAAATATACTCAGTTTAGATGGGAGTTGTGCATGCAAAATGAAATGAAACTTGAGTTGAGGGCAGATATTCTTGGACCAGAGAGAGTGTGCAGATATTCGTGGACCTGAGAAAGAGAGAGTGTGCAGATATGCTTGAGCCTGAGAGAGAAAGAGAGAGTGTGGGATCCTGTACCAGAAGATCCATCGGAGGGGTGAGTGTGTTCCTGACCAGCAGCAGAAGCCACGGAAAGGGAGCACAAACATTCCTCAACCCCCTAACCTCTCTGGTCATTCGCAGGGGCCTCTCCCCCCAGCTACTACCTCTCTCTTCCTATCCCATCCCAGCTTGCACCCAGGCACCCCTTCCCTTCGGCAGGGTCATAAGATCCCCCAGCTCAGCCTGTTTTGGGGCTGGGACAGGTTGGTGAGTGCAACTGGGCA